>JBBCBC010000008.1:1799978-1927164 GCA_037126765.1 Stenogyne calaminthoides | reverse complement strand
CTTAATTAATAGACAAATTCTTGTATGCATTAAATGCATCGTGCAACTCAAGTTCACTTTAAATATTATTATTTATACTAATTTATATTAATTGATTAGTGTTAATTATTTTTATTAAAATATACTATTAGATTTGTTTAGTTACACTGTATAGCCAGTGTAGAGGAGGCTTACTCTAATTAAACTTGAGTTCAAACTCGTGGTATATAATTAATCTTCACTTTACTCCTAATTTTCACAGTTTTTCGTTTTTTCCCCATTCATAGGGAATAATTTTTCACACAACTATATATATATTCATGATTACCAAACCAACACCTTATAGAATTATTTACGAGGGCTGCGGAAAAGGGCCTTTTCATTCATAATTAAAAATTAAGCCCCTTAAAGTTTAAAAGCCTAATAAATATTATAATGGGCTTTTGGGCTGATTAAAGTGGGCCTTTTGTCTACAAAAAACTTGCTTACACTATTAAATGAGGGGCCTGGCCCAGAGGAGTCGACTGAGTGATTCATCCAAAAGATTAAAGCTTTAGAAATGAGTATTATTAATAATATTTTTCATGTACGTACAACTTATTGTTTCGACTTTCGAGGTAACTTCATCATTGTACTAAAATAACTATATAATCGACGCTCACTTATTTTTAGAAAAATTAATATTTTAGGCTAAAGTTGGAATACCATATTTAGGACTATGAACTTATAATTAATCATCGATAAAAAATAAAAATAAAAAAGTAAGGAATTTTTTGGAAATTTTATATAAACTGGCTACCTAGTTATTAAGGTGACTTCATTTCAATGCCTCTTATTAAGGATAATTAATTTATATATTAAGGATAATTAATATGTAATTAATAGATTAGATCTTGATCATTAATTATCCTTAATATATAAATTAATTATCCTTATCCTTAATATATAAATTAATTATCCTTAATACCTCTTATTCGAATTCAAAATTTTCGACTCAAATACCATTTTAAATCCTTTTAAGGAAAAACATAAATCATTTTCTTATAGACAATGCTATTAACTCACTATATACCTTTTTTTTTTCGATGAGTTACTAAACGCTTACCCACTAATCACTACCTATAACTGAGGGTAATGAGTTTAAAGAAAATTAATTACTAGCTAATAGCTGTCCTACTTCTCTTATTGTACTACTTAGACAAATATAATGAACACCTAATTATGTAGCACACACTATTAACTAAGGTTAAGTTTTGTATGCACTCATGTGCACCGTGCACTTATAATGCATTTGAGAAACATACAACTTATTATATTGAAAGATGTAACTTGTTTACACTGAATTGTTAATATGAAAAATAGATGCACAGTTCAGTATAAACAAGTTGAATAGTTCTAAAATGCATTATGAGTGCTCGGTGCATTTAGATACACATTAGACTCACTCATTAACTAAACCCTTATTCCTCATTTACTCCAAGATTCCTAATTAGACTACAGTTAATCTGATTCTTTTCTTAAAAATTGCTAAATCCGTTTTGAAATAAATGATTTGTTAGCTTCTTTTTTCTTTTTTCTTTTTTCTTTTCATGAAATTAAGAAGGGGTGTATGTATTGATAAATTTATCATTTAATTAACAAATATTCTTTTAATCATATACCATAATTTTAGCTTACCATAAAAAATTATCTTTCCCACCTCTCCATAAATTCAACATTTTATCTCACATTTCATTACACTATAATATAACTATAATTTATGCATACAATAATTATATGTACTAATAAATAAAATTCAATCATATTGTTTTCATAATTCATGAGCTCAAATTGCAGGCAAAATGACATTTGCAAGTGAGAAAGGAATCAAATAAAGAACCCACCTTTGAATGCTTAATTCCCTTTTCCTAATTCCAATACTCCCAACTCAGACTTTCAAACCCTCACTTTCCACAAAGCAAAAGGTGGTTAATGGCCCACAAAAAAGAACCACACAACATTTATTTTATTTTTTAAATTATAAGTTTGGGATTTAAGTGGTGTAAAATGCTTGGCTAATCATTTTAGTCACTAGGTTCAATCTTTCATGGGGATTGGAGACCCACATGACACCTTCTTTATGGAACTCATTGTGCCCATAAATAGTAAAAGTTTCATCAAGATAATTAAAATTGTATTCTTTTATTACTACTTTAATTTCTTCTTCTTTTCTTTTTGTTTTTTCCTGATCAAGGAGTTTGACTAATGCATGGATTTGAATTGAATTTTTGTCCATTTAGAGGTGTAGACCACAATATAGCATATTAGGAAAAAAGGAAATTTTTTATTATGTTTATATTTAATAATATATAAAAGTTGGCAAATTCTCCTGCAATTTGTTTTTTTTTTTTAAATTTTTTTTTTCACCTTTTTTACCTGACCTGGACCCCAACCCGATCTCGGACCGACATGTCCATGGTTCACCCGACCCGAATATTTTTTAACCCGGTCCAGACACAATCCAACCCGAACCGAATCCGACCCAAATGATTCATGGTTCACCCGACTCGAATGGTTAATAATTTAGGGTTCATGATTTAAGATTTAAATTTAGGGTTATTGAATCCAATGACACCAATTTCAAGCATCACTCATAAAAGTTGATAGATTTGATATATCATCCATTCATTTCCTCTGAATAGAGAGAAGATGGGAAAGTCCAAATAATTAATCTATATTAACCCACAAATTTTTCTTTCATTAATGTCGTATTTGTAATATCACAAATTTATTTATTTATTTTGTGTTATTCTCAATCTAAAATTATGAAAAAGAAAATTGGAGATTTGTGTACATTTGTGTTTTCTTCTATTTTCTGACATTTTAGATGTTATTCTACTGAAACACAAATTTAATGAAATTAAGGGAGAATGGAGAGAAAGTTGAAAAAGTTCAAAATAATCTTTTGATTCCATGAATTTCAAAGAGAATAACCCACGAAATTAAAATTGTGAATGTTGCATTTCTAATATTACTATTTTCTTTTTCTTTTTTTGTTATTCTCCATCTGAAATTAATGGAAAAGATCTATTCACGGGACACCGTTTGTTCACTATAAAGTTGTAATAAGAAGACTTTTCACAAATTATATTGTATATAGTTATCAATATGAATCATTATCGAATAAAAGCAATAAGTTAATTGAAAAGAGTGTGTCACATGTGCACCCGGGTGCACCGTGCACTCATAATGCATTTTAGAAGCGTGCAACTATAAAAAACAGAAACATGCAACTATTCCAAATAAAAGCATGCAACTATGTTCCCATATTAACAGTTGTAATTTTCTGTGTAAATAAGTCGCATTTTCCATCATAACAAATTTTATACTTCTAAAATGCACTATGAGTGCACGATGCACCCGGGTGCATACAAGAACTAGCCAAGTTAAAATAATCCTTGAAGTATAATGGTCTCTTGTTGAAATGATTAGAACTAAATCTTGAAACTAATAGTAATAGTTAATTAAGAACAAAATTGATGCTAAGTCTCGTTAGTGTGCGCCATTATCAACTTTGTGATATTTAATATCAGTTACTAATTTTATTTAGAGCCATTAATCATACTAAGGGTCCGTTTGGTATGACTATGAAATGAAAATGGTAATGGTAATGAGTATCATTGAGGAGTCAATTACTAAGAATTATTGATTGCATTGTTATTGTTTGGTTAGAATATGAATAATGAGTATCATGTGAGGTGGGTTGAGTGAGTGAGGGTAATCAATTGTTTACTTCTATTCTCATTACTTATGCATCAAAACTACAAGCATCATTAATAGAAGTGATTCACATTACTCACTTCCATTACCCTCAACCAAGCGGACCTAAATTATTTTTTTACTTGGGACGGTGCATATATATAATCCTATTGACTAAGTCTTCAGATCGTTTAGGCCAAGACCACAAGACTCATAACGATTCTAAAAACATGTAATTTGTTATACTGAAAAATATATTTTATTTACATTACACTGATCGTGCAATTATTAATATAAAAAAATAGTGTAAATAAATTATATTTTTCAATATAATAAATTATATATTTTTATAATACTTTATGAGTACACAGTACATTTGAATGGACGTAACAACTAGTCAATTATATTTTTGTTAGATTTTGTATGTAACAATAAATATTATACAATTAAAAATGTACGAAAAAGGGAAAAATTCTGAAAATACATTATTAAGGCTAGAAGGCTAATTTGTCGTAATGTTGGGAAATTGGGACATTGTAATTAATAAAGCGAAATAAATCCGACCAGTGACAGACTGTTTGTATTATCAGTTGAGTCTTTTATTTTATGCTTCTTTTTACACCCCTTCAGATATCAAAGCATGCATCTCATTCTCATACGTCTTTTTCCCCTATAAACATTTTACATTTACTTTTCGTTTTCAATCCTTTTCCCCTCTTTTGCTTCTCCAATTCTTCATCATTTACAATTACTACATTATTATTGCATACGTTATATTCTGCAAATCATACGATACATATGAATCATATTATATTATACAACTCTCGGGTGACAAGCTTGACGTGAATGATCTTGCATTTCTCCATTAATCAAACAAATTTTTTTATCATTTTAATCAGAATTACGATATTCTTTAAATAATTTTGATAAATATCAAAAGGGTTGGTTTTATGTAAATCAGTTTTTCGTATAGTTGTTTTGCAACTAATACTTTATAATAAAAAGACTAATCTTTTTAATTACTATTAACACAATGCACATACAATACAAATAAGTTGTATGGTATCCGAGGGGCATAGACATAGGCATAGCCAAATGAGAAGACTTATCATAATGTGGGGGAGAAATTCCAGTGGCGGATGCAGCATGGTACATGGGGGTACAACTGCATCCCCAAATTGTAATTTATCCCACCATATATGTTCTTGTATTATGTTATTTGGTGTAGTGGTGCATACTTTTTTTTTCATACCACAATCATCTCATGCCCTTTATTAGTTATGTTTTGTATCTTCAAATTTTATTAATCATATTTTGTATCCCTAAATTTTAAATTCTGGATCCGCCACTGAGAAATTCCCCGACAACGCAAAATTCGAGCTTAAATATTATGAAGGTTTATCCTGGTGAGTGAATCATATTGATTCTCTCTCACAAATGTGTGTTATTTGGGTACATCTTTCGATTTATAACCCGTCCAACTACATGTTGTTTCTCTCACAAGTATTTGCTACAAACACATCCTTCAATTTATAAAGCGCCAAACCAAAAAATCAACAATATGAATGCAAAAGTTTCTCATATCTCCCTTAAAAAGAAAATTAAAAATTATACGATTAGACTGATTTACACCTAACTTTGTCCTTAACAAAATATTATTGTTATTTTTCTAATAAGAGTAGTATTATTTGAGTATGGTAGTAGATTAAGGGGTGTTTGCAAACTCTACTTATAACTTAAAATCACTTTTTAGAAATTAAAGTTGTGAGATGGTAATTTAAAAAAATAAGTGTTTTTGACAAAGTGGAATTACTCAAATGGTTAGAGCACCACTATTTATGCCGTAAGATCGTAAATTCGAGTCATTATTTGTCCAATAAAAAAAAAGTGTTTCTGCCCCATCTACTCCGTCCACTGAAGTTTGCAAACACCCCCTAACCATTGTGGGAAAAATAATAGTGGGAATGCCCCCAAGTGCACAGCCAAGTGGTAAAACTTGTGGTGATGTGGATAGAAGTCCCTAAGAACGTATGAGTCGAGCCGTGTGTGAACAAATTATCCTTTTAAATATTATGGGGGTTTGTCGCGGGGATTGAATCTTGTTGATTTCTCCCCAGTGTCTGCTTGCCATTTAGAGACATCCTTCGATTCTACAACCGCCATACCGAGGCCAACGACGGGTGGGGGGAGTTTATCGTCTCTTCTCTCAAAAAAATAATAATAATAGTGGAAAAAATGGAGGGGAGTCAAGGGGACGTGACAAGGGCGGAGAAGCGGTTGCTTGTGGCGTCGTTAGGGTGGTTGTCTCTCCGAAAGTGACGTCTTTTTGCCCTTTCTAGATGCACATGTGGCCCACCACGTGGTCCCCACTTTCTTTAATTCCCCGCCCGCTATTGTATGCTATTTCCACACCGTATATTATTTATTGATTAGACAGTAATGCCCCTACCCAGTTTGTAGATTAGACAATATTATTGAGTCTACATTTGGCATGCAACATTTGAAAAATCTACTGCTATATATTACCACAACTTATGCATAAATAAATAAATAAGACACACACTTGCATGAGACGATCTCATAGTGAGATAAAACATAAGTTTAATATTGACGCTTTAACATTTTAAGAGGGATATATGTGATTTGTGATAACTTATACCCATCACATGCATGAGTCCATCTCATATGAGTTTTTATCAATAAATAAATTATTATTTACAATTGCATCATCTATATGTAAATTTACACAACGATCGATAGTCGATACATATAGATATTTATACCAACATAACACACATCAACACATCAAATGCAGAGGTGGCTCCATTTCCTCATGTTTGGGAACCGTTGGATCACGTGTGTGATCCAATGATTTCCATATTGCACAACACAGTACTATACAATAGGAAATTCAATTTTGTATTATTTATACTTGAAAAGGAGCAACACTCTCCTATAAATCAGGTATACACATGAATTATATTACTGTTATATGTAAAAATTATCACTATTATACACAAATATTTTCACTGTTTAAAAATATAAAATATTTTTTAAATCGTGATTATTTTGCATAACATTAATAATTTTTTATACATAACAATGATACTAAAAAAATTAAATTTATGAAAAATTCTAATTCACACAAATTTTTGTTAATGAAAAAAACACACTCCTCCCATTTTGCAGGAAGTATTTGTAAGTGTAAATTTTGTTCTTAGTTATTGTTTCTCAATCTCTTCTTCATTTACACTTCACTTAAAAGATCTCCCAGTGCATTTTAATTTAAGCTTTTTTTATTCTTAACTTCATACTTTCAATTCTTCAATTATCTTTTTTGTATTTAATTTACCATAAAATGTTCCTTCCTTTAATTCAAATCTCTTCTATCTTTTGCTACATTTAAAAGGCAAAAATTATTAGTGCAGGGTAAAAATATCTAAAATGTATGTTCCTTAATTTAATTTAAAATATCTAAAAAAGACTTATTAGGCATATGGAGTATCATCTAAAATAATCATGATCCATAATGAAAAGTACAATAAATTATTTATATAATTTTAAAATACATTATAAATACACATCAATTAAATACTATCTACCTGTTTTTAATTTGGAAAAGTCAGAAATAGAAATAGCATAAAGCCTCGAATCCCTTACCGAAATGAATAAATACGAATTAAATGTATCTTACCTGTTTTTCGTTTTTGGAAAGTCAGAAATGTATCCTACATTCCTACCTGATTATTTTCGAAAATCTAAAATGTTCTAGAGAGGAGAAGAAGATTGCATTTAATTATTTAGGAGATTATTTTCTTAATATAATTAATAAGTATTAAATAATAATATTATATTATTACGTGGCTTAGCCCTTTTTTAGTCATTTGGGGGCCCCACCCCTTTTATCGAATTTGGAGTTATGGAAGTTATAAAGTGGATTGAATAAAAAATTTTTTATTTATTATTTTTTCAAAAAAAAAAAAAAAAAAAAAAAAAAACCAAAAAATCAAAAAAAAAATCCAAAAAAAAAAAATCAGGGATATAAATTTATTATCCAGGATAATATCCGATAAAATATGAGGGTTAGAAGATTTTTGTCAAGTCAACTATCAGTATCTGAATCCAGATGTGGGATACGGGTTTTTTTCTCAATTAAATCTGACAGGCGGATCTTGACTCACGGATCCCGGATCGGAGAAAATTTTCAAAAAAATGTATCCTACATTCCTACCGATTATCCACTAAAATGTAATACGATGACACCCTTTTATCCTAAACATAAAAGTAATAAAAAATATATTTTTTTATTATTTAAATTAATTATAATGATATTAGAACGTTATTCTTAATTTTAGAAAATATACGGCATTACGGATTTGAAAAAACGTTGAGAACGTTATTACGGGTAACGTTGAGAGTAATTTGTATTCTAACTATTTATTGTATTTAAATCGAAGAATCACCCAGAAATTCAGCACCCCATAATAATATTTTAACTAACAAATAAATAAACGCAGCAAAGCATAAAAAACAAAAACCCCTCTCATTCTCTGTGTTCAACAGTTGACACATGACTAAAGCTTCCAAACCCCCAAATTAATAGTAATACAAAAAGAGAGAGGAAGAACAAGAAGAAATTAAAGCCAAAAGAGCTACACAAATCCTCATTCTTCTGCAAAAGTAAAGTGAACCCATATACCTCAAATACCTCTTTTTCTGCTGCTGCAATCTTTGAACAAATTTGGGCTTTCTCCACTCCATTGTTTACACTCTCGTTGCTTCTCTGCTATTATTTGCGTCGCTCGAGCTTTCTATTTGTCATTTTTCGTTTCTGATTTGTGAAGGGGTGCTCGTTTTTTGGCCGTATGCAGAGGTAATTGGTTGCGTGTTTTGGGATGCTACTTCTGCTTCACTAATGTGCATCTTTTTTTGTGTTCAAGTGTGAAAATGTGACTTTTGATGTTGTGCTTTCCTTCTGGTTTGTTGTTTGAGCGTCAATTTTTTTGTCTCTAATTAATTGGGTTGTGGTGTTTGCGTGGAATCTAAGTAAGAGTAATTTTAAAAAGATTCTTGGATGCATACATGTATAATGCTACACTTTTGAACGATTTGTTGTTTTGTTTCAGATTTTAGGAAGGTAATACAAAAGGAATGGTGACATTCTGCTAATTTGAGCTGCGATTTTTTAAGTTTTTACGAAAAAAAATAAAAATCTCAAACAGGAATGAAATGGGTGAAAGTTTTGAGCTTTGTCATTTCTAATGTGAGTGTTATGAGAGTTTACCGTTTCAATCGTTTTCTGGAAGTAACTATACAATTAATGTGATTTGGCAAGTGATAATTGAACAATTACTTCATTCTTTTGTAACCACAAGATCTGCTTTTATACTTCTCGTATTCCATCAATTATGATTTTTCTTTTGCTTTTTTTAAGGATTTAATATACTTCAGAGATATGTGTGGTTGAAAAACATTTGTGTTCAGTTTTTGGTTTACAATTTACACCACAGCAGTCTTGTGGATGGTATGTGCTTTGTTGTGAGAATGTTGAAGGAATGTCTTTTTAATAATCTTCATTTTTTCTTATAAGGGTCATTTGATCCCTAATATAATTGAATGTTGATGAAAACTGAAAAGTGTGGGGAAACCATATATTGATGTTTTCTTGTTTATTGGCAGTGTCATTGAGTAAAGGGCGAAACTTCTGATGATAAACGGTGGTGATCTGATATGGAAAGGATCCCTGAAATGCATTCAATTCCCAAGCAATTGCCTCATCCTAATAAGGCAACCAAGAATCTCCCCACTTTGATGAAACAAGAGATTAGGAAACCATCCAAATTAAGAGAGCCTCAAGAGTTGGATCCGCGCATGCCTCCATTATCATGGAAAGGGAGGAGCTTCCTAGAGGAAGATGAAGAACTGATGCCCGATGTTCTTTCCTTTAAAATCAGTGGTGATGATTCGTTCGAAGAAACGGGCTCTACTTCATTTCATGGTGTGAGTCACCCCCCTGAGCCTGTCGATACAGACATGATGAGACCGGTGTATATACCAATTGGCAGGAAAAACGAGGATGGGAAGTGTCTGGTTAAAAGCTCGTCTAAAAAGGGCCCGTTTCTTGAAGATCTTTCGCTCCGTTTACCAAATTCTAAACAAACACCACCATTACTTTCCCCAGCTGAGAGCTTAGTTTTAGAACCTATCGATTTAGCAGCCATTTCATCCCCATTTGCAGCCTCCCGGCCTTCACAAAATATCGAAGCAAGCCCACGCCCAGATTCTGACGAAAAAGAATGTATTTGGGATGCTTCATTACCTCCGAGTGGAAACGTTAGCCCACATAGTAGCATTGATAGTATCGGTGTAGCTAGGGCAATGAGCATTGCCAATAGCTGTGCTAGCACTTATCGAAGTGATGGGATAGTGAGTGATGGCATGCTTAGTGTGGACAGAAAGTACGAGAGTATGAAAGGGAGCATTCCGGGGGATTCTCTCGAGAGTACGAAAACCAGCCTTAGTCGAGCAAGTGATAGCAGCGGGCTTAGTGATGATAGCAACTGGAGTAACCTCACTGGGGGTGCAAACAAGCCTCATAAAGGGAATGACCCCAGATGGAAGGCTATACTGGCTATTAGAGCACGTGATGGAATTTTGGGCATGAGCCATTTCAAGTTGCTGAGAAGACTTGGGTGTGGGGATATTGGGAGTGTGTATCTATCTGAGCTGAGCTCGACTTGGTGTTTCTTTGCGATGAAGGTAATGGATAAGGCATCCCTTGCTAGCAGGAACAAGTTGAACAGGGCTCAAACGGAGAGGGAAATATTGCAGCTGCTCGATCATCCGTTCTTGCCAACATTGTACACTCATTTTGAGACGGATCGCTTTTGTTGTTTGGTAATGGAGTATTGTCCTGGTGGAGACCTGCATACTCTGAGGCAGAGACAGCCGGGAAAACATTTTTCAGAATATGCAACGAGGTATGCTCGATTCTTTTAAACTTGTGTGGCTTGATTCATTGATTTCTTTGAATGAGAGAGCTGAGGTTTTCGGGACCCCACTATGTCCATGTGAATTTGGAGTGCGTTTTGTCCCTCGTAATTTTATCTTCGTGGTACAATCAGCCTGATTTCTTCCATTTTTTAATATGCACAATTTCTAAAAAAGTTATATTTTCTCCCTTGATTTCATTACATTTCTGGGATAGGAATAGCAGAACCTACTGTTAAATTTGATGTGAACTGTTGAGGGACATTATTGTATAGATCCATTATTAGGTCCTTGATCTATGCTGTTTCATGATGGAATATTTAGCCCAAAGCGATTTGGAGTGTCTCAAGTTCTTACGTCATTTAAATTTAATATCTGAGCTAAATCATGCCCCTGTCAAACTTATTTACAAATCAGAATTTGGTGCAAGTTCATATCTAATCTAGTGAGACCTTAATGGACAACGTGAGAGTGTTTTCCGGAGAGTAATTTAGCTCCAGAGTTTCAGGGGTATAAGCATTAGAACAATTTTAATGCAAGACTCTGCTCTGGTCTTAATTTGCTATAAAATGTTGAATCATTTTAAAATAATTCTAGTCTTTGTTTGTTGGATAAAAGTTTGTGTGATGAATGCAGGTTCTATGCAGCAGAAGTACTATTAGCTCTGGAGTACCTTCACATGCTTGGAGTGGTGTACAGAGATCTGAAACCAGAAAACGTTCTGGTTCGTGATGATGGCCATATCATGCTTTCAGATTTCGATCTTTCCCTTAGATGCGTTGTCTCACCAACCCTAATCAGAAGCTCGGGTTTCAACTCAGATGGGGGAGCTGCATTCTGCGTGCAGCCAGCTTGCATGGAGCCTACATCTTCATGCATTCAACCGACATGCTTCCTTCCCCGTCTTTTCCCCCAAAAGGGCAAGAGAAAATCGGGCAAGTCCAAAGCAGAAACGGGCATGTCATCTGGCACCATGCCGGAGCTCCTTGCAGAACCCACCGCAGCACGATCCATGTCATTCGTCGGGACCCACGAATACCTAGCTCCCGAAATAATCAGGGGTGAAGGCCATGGTAGTGCAGTGGATTGGTGGACGTTCGGTATTTTCTTATACGAATTACTCTACGGGAAAACCCCATTCAAGGGGTCTGGAAATCGAGCAACGCTGTTCAACGTGGTCGGACAACAGCTCAAGTTTCCCGACTCGCCAGCAACGAGTTACGCCAGTCGGGACCTTATTCGTGGATTGCTCGTTAAGGAGCCACAAAACCGGGTTGGGGTGAAGAGGGGGGCAACCGAGTTGAAGCAACACGCGTTCTTTGAAGGGGTGAATTGGGCTCTGATACGGTGTAGTACGCCGCCCGAGGTGCCCAGGCCAGTCGAGGTTGAGTTCCCGGTGAAGTCCGGGCAGGTGGACCTGGGCAGTGTGGGGCCTGTGGCTGTGGGCAATGTGAGCAAAAGAGCTGTGGGAACAGATGTGAAATCTGGTGGTAAATTTCTGGACTTTGAGTTCTTTTAGGTAGGCTTGTAGTAGTGTTAGCTTGTATTCTATTAGTTTTATAACTCTACACTTTGCTTGGTTGCCTCAGCTGTGGACTATGGTAATGCATTGGAACACATGTTTCAATAATCATTTATCAATTTACATCCATTTTTTTGGATTAAAAGGCTTATGTGGTATCAGATGAATCAAAGTTCTAGTTTTATTTTTACTTGCAATTTTTTATTTTTTTTGGAAAGAATTGGTCTAGCTTTGATAGGCTTAGAAAATTCAGTTGGCTTCCTCTATTTTAATTACTCCTATTCCAACACCATAGAGTGTATGAGGGTAATGCATTTTATCCAATTTATATGTTTTTTGTGAATCTACATTCAGAGGTGAAATATTATTTGTAACATGGGGAAATTGCAAAAAGCAGACAATAATCTCTATTCTTTATCAAATTCAAGCCTTTGTGTTTTATTTTATAGCGCATCTAAGAGCACGTTATGATATAATGAATTCGGGTTGTATTGGTAAAGTGGAATATAAATTAAAAATAAAGTTTTTATAAAAAATATATATAAACTAAAATAGTATAAAGAAAAAAGTATCATGAATTGCACGTGAGTTGCTATGCCGTGAAACTTGTTCACTGTGAAATTAGTTTCTTTTTTACAGACATGTTCATTCAGTTATCACGATTAATATCATTTTGTAATATAAGTCACACATTTCAGTTATCACTACTAATACCCCTATATTGTAATATAAATTACACTCTTCAGTATTATTAGTAATACTTGTTATAATAAAAAATCACAGCCTTCAGTTATCACAATTAATATCATTTAGTAATATAAGTCACATCCTTTAACTAATTTCATAGATTTTTGTTTGAAACTTGTTCACCCCGTGTACATGTCCGTTTTAGGTTTTGAGTTGCTCTAGAAGTGGGATATTAGATTTAAACCCAATCCCAATTAGTGAAAGTAATTTGATTAACAGAAAGATTATTATTTTTTTACGCCAAACTTACCACGCGTAACACCCAAATTTGAGGGATGGAAATAATATTAACAAATAACTGGGCTGTCGATTTTTGAACTTAACTGAGGTTACTTTTAGCTTAATAGTTTGGGCCACACTCTTTAATAAGATTTTTATACTATGCCCAACTCAGATTCTTGGTTTTCAATGGTCCTCTCTGCAAATTTTTTTTTTTTTTGAGGGAACTCTCTGCAAATTTATAATACCAGCAAACATGGCCAGAAGGAATGAGATCACCTATTCCATAATTAGTATTTCATTTTGTATTCTATAATGTGAATGGACGATACGTGGAATAATAAAAAATATCCAACAAACCATCATAAAATATCAAACGAACCACCATACATTGGGTCCATGTGCTAAAGATCCAGAAGGGTGAAACATTAATGGAATACGAAAAATAGAACAGGAGAATCGAACCGGGTCTAGAAGTGTTTTTGTATTTTTGTATTTCCATCGATACATTTATATAATTCTTATTCTCGTTAGTTGCCCATATTTGAATGAGATTTACAAGACTATTGGCTCCAAAGAGTAAGAACAGTTAAAATTGATGTTCCAAAGTGTAAACAAAATCTCCCTCTCTCTCTCTCTCTCTCTCTCTCTTATGTGTGTGCTTTTCAACAATTTGCAAAGGAGAAGTAGAAGCATTTTTTCAACAATTTGCAGAGATAAAGTAGAACAGGTTCTTTCTTCTGTAGAGTTGGACTTTAGAGTTGTAGCTTTGAACAGGAGAATGTATTTGATGCAGCCCCGTTTTGGTAGAATAGAAAGGTTAAGACAGTATTCTTGGTTCTTGTTTTAAATTGTGTTTTGGTTTTTCACAATTTTAGTATCTCGTGCATTAGACAGTTGAGACTGCCATGGCTTTGCTGAAGGTTTGTTGGAACAGTCAATAAGATGTGTTGGTAGATTTTCAGCTCTGAAAAAGTAGCTGTGAATGGAGTTTCTAACAAGCCCAACTCTTGTGGCCCAATCATCGGCGATTTGAGTAAATAGAATGCCTTGTGTTTTCCACTTTCTAGGTTATACTCTGATTGGTGTTGCATCCACCATTGTGACATGTGATAGGAGCAGCAGAGTGACTCAATACTTTCGATATTAGAAGCAGCGGAAGTGGAAGATTGTGAAGGACGATTCAATATTGAATTTAACCCTTAACGTTGATGAATAATAATGAAAAGTAAAATATATAATACTAAAATGGTTTAGATTTCTTTCTTATATAAGATGTACGAGTAAGAATGTAAAATTAACTTTGCATAAAAATGCCAAGTTTTTTAAATTTAGAACATCTTATCATCAAGCCAAAATGCAAGAGTTTCCTATTCTACTTAAGCTCAGTGGTTCTCAGGAAATTTGTGCATGCTACATATCAAAATAAGTAATTTAAAATACCAAATACACATTAAATCATTTTATCCATCAATTTGAGGTCCTGCAAATAAACATACATTAGAATTTTTAAAGTAAAATCTCGTATTTTGTAGGCTAAAAACATACATACCCTTAGGATTGCCAAAAAAAGAAAAAGAAAAAAGGGAAGTTCAAATCAAATCTTAACGGAAAATAAACTTTCAATTATTTAAAACTTTGTAGGCTGACTTGTATTTACCAAATCAATTGTTGATGATAACCTTCATTGCAACAAATTCACGTTGCTTCAATTTACATCTCCCCTACATACTTTCCACCTAAACTTCTCACAATCTGCTCAAAAGTACCCAACTTTAAATAGGTTGAAAACAACGCATTCTACCATTTGAAAAATCTACATCCTCACCATCTTTATCCATGAAATTACTCTCAAACACTAATAATCTCAATTAGTAACAAACCATTCTATTAGCTATCTCAACGACACAATACCTTTTTCCAATCAAACTCGATCTTGACAATGAACAACTTCACTTGTGCCATCACTAGCGACTGGTCTAAATCTGAATTGCAGAAGATCATATTATTTTAAGTTATTAACAACTATGCCAGCAACCGGACATAATAGCGACACAAATATTCATTTACAAGTAATCTTCATCAGTCATGCTCATGAGAAAAACCATCAATGGAAAGAGCAAACAACTAATCATCATCATCACGAAAACAAAATAAATAGCACAAATGCCAGAACACACAATTGGCAGAGGTAGAACGACAATAGTTTTTATTAGGCTAACAACACACGAAAAACACCTTGATGGTAAATAGAAGACTCATCATAAATGGAGTACGATTATCAAACTTAGAAAGAGAACATGTTTAGATTGAAAGATTTTCCATTCACAAACAACATAAAAATTATCCAAGGAAATACATTCACTTAGAAATTGCATAGATGAGACATATTCAACTTAAAATCCCAGTAGGACAAAACTCTTTCAATCAACATATTTTTTTTTATCATGATTGATGTTCAAAAGTAATTAGAAGTTGTTGATATTTTTTTTCTATAATTAAATTTTAATTAAATAGACACGTGAAATCCATGAGTCTAGAATGTAGGTGAAAGTAAAATAAGAGAGATCAAACCCTTTTTAATTTTTCCCTTGTATATGCAGCTCCATTTGTCATTGTTATGTTGTTAGGAAACTAACGACAACTACCAAAAAACAGACTAGTTTACTTTAATAGCACATAACTAATTACTTTAATATTCCATAATGATTTTAAGCATCACTAACACAATTTTAATGTTCTGATAGTTTGATCAATGCTAAAACATAAAATTGATATTGTTTGTATGGAATAAACATAATGTTTGATACCCCTGATTAATATATTGATACTCCCGAACAAATATGTGATACTCCTTAAACATAATATCATACTCTATATTTTTAGCAAATATTTTTTTGTCATAAATTGATACTCTTGGTATAAATATGTGATACACTTGATTTATAAACAGAATACTGTATAATACTTACAACACACATCACTAAAATATTTCAACAATAGATGTCTTGCTACCAAACTAATTTATTGAAATTGATGTTATGTAATGCTACTTCTTTTCTTCGCGTTCTTCTGAAAATATCTTTTCATCCTTCATCTTCTGCCCTGATATCTTGAATTAATGCTCTAAGATAAAGTAACCCTATGGTCTTTCCAAAATTTGGTGGGATTATTACGAGACAAACTAAACAAACCGTCATTTCAAGATGAAATTAGGGTTTACAATTTATGAAATTAGATCATCTAAAAGAATTAGAACTGAAACTAAACCTACAGCAGAATTTCAGTGAAATTGCAACAATCAACAAAGAATCTCAAGGAGAATTTTAACAAACTTAGGAGACTGCCTCAAATTGTCAACAAAAATTCAAATTGTGGTTGTGTTCTTTTACAAGCTTTGCGAAATTAATATTTGTTGCGCTACAAAGATCTGATTTGAAATTTTGCGGCCTTCGTGTGCCTTCTCTGCGTTTTTCTTCATAATTGTTTGAGCAACTTCTAGTTCCGTCAAGTTCTTTTTCGATCATTGAGGGTACAACTGGGTTTTTGTATGGTCAAGCGCATTTGACAAATATCATTTTTAACTTGAATATTGGTGGTCAAGTTATAACAACAGAGGTTACTAGATGCCCCATCAGAATAAAAAATTGGGCGCACAATAGAATTGTCACGGGTCCTGCTAATCAAGAAAAGGTTTTTGGCAAGAACAAAATAATTGAGGAACCGGAGCTCGAAGGCTGTAGTTTGTGCCTTTTGTAGTGGCACAAACATTTTAATTGTCTAGCTGGAAAAGAATCTAATACCCGTACTAAGTGCAACAAGTGAATTTTTATTGCACCCAAGATGTCGTTTCGCGGGGGTTAATATGAAGAGCCAAACACATTCAATATCAACACTGAGGCAACACGGAGCTACGATACACAAAATCTGTCGCATGCGGGCCAAATCGCTTTGATGTTGTACATATTTTAGGCATATCCGCAGTACCCTGGTTATGTTATGGCCTAGACCAGCTAGACGCTGGACAGATTGCCAGATTGGCTATTTGATGCATACGGAGATACTCGCACACAATGCATTTTAAGGCGGCTATGGCACCGAATGGAGCTTAGGGAGGCTTTTCTGTAGTTTTTGTCGTGCATTAGGCACATCAGCTCTTACGAATAGTTGCACATATCTGTTTTTGATATCTTGTTATGAAATTTTGTTCTTTAAAATGGTTTTATAGTGTTGATAACACTTACTGTTTCATAGTTTAAAGACCACATATCTGTATTTTGGTATCTGTATTTTGGTATCTTGTTATGAGATTTTAGAATGGTTATGAGATTTTAGAATGGTTTTATGGTGTTGATAACACTAATGTTTCTTAGTATAAAGATGCAAATATATGTATTTTGATATCCTGTTATGAGATTTATTCTTTAATGTTTCATAGATTAAAGATAGCATCATGAGTTGCAGGCATTTGAAACATTTTCGATTAGGGAGAAAATGGCATCAAGAGTTGCAGCATGATGCCATTTGCTCCCGGAAGAAAAAAAAAAACCATCACATGCCAAAAAGAAAATCTAACAATCCACTCTCATCACTTTACTGCAAAATTGATCTTGAAATTTTCAACATCTCAATGATAAATTTTCAATCAAATTGATAATTGACCCCCTCAAAACATTTTCCTGTACACAGATACTCCCATCCCCACCATCAAAGAGATTGTGTGAACGTTTTGCTCGGATCTATTGCGATGAACTTTAAATATAAATTTAAATAAATAATTATTACTAGCATGAATTAATTATATTAATTCAAATAATAATCACCAACAACATAAATATGTATAAACAATTAACTCATATAAAATCCTACACATGCAGAACTGCGGAACTAGGGGTTTAGTGAATAATACCTTTAGAAAGACAACCGTTGAGAAGATGGAATAAACTTTCAACAAACTAACCCAAGTGCCTTATTTGCTCATTGATCCGGTGGGAAATCCTCACGAACAATTTAACAAAAGAAAAAACTTTGTTGCATACAATTGAAATTTTTCGAAAAAAAACACAAATTATTGACGTTTCAAAATATTTGATATTTGTCGATGCTGATATTTTTCCGAAAAATCAATTTATGTGTTATATTGGGGTTGAAAAATGAGCCCCTTATTTATAGGGAGTAAGGGACGAAAATTTGGCCAATAATTAGATGTGGGAAGATATTTATTTCTTGTTCAAGAAGTAATCTTGAATATATCCAATTATATTCTCTTTCCCATAAATAATTATCCACAAAAATCTTTCTCCTTCCTTTCTTGTGATTTTCGAAAATTCCCTCAAAGAAAAGTCAAAATCAAAGATTCTTGAATTTATTAGATAATCTTGTATTTCAAGAATACTTATCTGCTTGCCATAAAATCTTTTTCAAGAAATCTCTTATTCCTTCTCTTGATATTTAAAAAAAAAACAAATATTATGGGCAACAAATATTTTTTTTTATTTTAATCATCTTTTCATTAATGTGCTTATTGGGCTACTTGAGGGGACTTGGAGAATTAAGATTGGACCTCCCAATGGACTCTGAATAAAAATATTGAACCACAATATTATTCAACCCATTATATTACTTTATTCCACTATAAAATTAATATTGCACTGTCCATCTTAACCAAGTAATATGGCTCCCGGTTATTGTTTCTCGTGTTTAAGATTATTTAGTTAATTAATTAATTAAGCTATTGAAAAACTTTATATTAATTAATATCTTTTCCTTGGAGTAAGGACATCTCAACATTATTATCCATACCATAAATTAATCCACTTGCAAGATTTGGTATGATAAAACTTCTGAGCCCACCAAGGGGACAAATTAAACAACACTTTCCAAGGACACGATTCTCCGCATTAAATCTTAACAATTGTCATGTAACTAATAATATTGCCCAAAATACAAAGTATAGAATCGTTCTATGATTCTAAACTCATCATAGATCAAAGCAATAAATATTAATTACACACAATCCTATTTAAGTGATAGAGATTAAGAAATCAACAACCACCGAGGTCTAATTCTTCATTCCGTAAGTCAGCACAGAAGAATTTATCCTCTCTGTAGGTCCGCTTCAGCGCATCATAATACACTAATGTAATCTCTTGATCAAGACAAGTCAGTCTGAGTCTTACACAGCAACCTCTCTACTAATGGAGTGTTCATTCCATCTAGGTTGTGAAAATGTACTCATTTACAAGGAACTGTATCACCACATTAACTTCAATGCAATATGTACTAATATTGAACGGTTTGCATTACATCATTGACATTCATTCGTATTTAAAGCAACAGTGATAAAAGATTTATTCTCAATTAATAAGCTCAAGATTCAGTCTGTTATATAAAGTAAAAATATATTTTCATGTATAACCCCAAGATCATGCTACAAAACCAAAGTATTTAGATGATCAGACAAAACCAAAAATTTGAAGATAAAATGCCTACATCTATATATCTAACTACCCTTGAAATCCAAAAAATAAATAATAATACAACCTCTATCCATCGCTTAACTTAATAATTCCGTATTGGGCTGTTGTTTTTTGAATTTAATTGAGATTACTCTTATTCTTAGCTTAATAGTTTGGACCAATTAAATTATCAATTGCTACACACTTTAATAAGATTTTTTTACTCTGTAAACTTGAGCATAAGCCCAACTTTGTTTCTTGGTTTTCAAGTTTATAATACTAGCAAACATGATCTAGAAGTATTTTTGTATTTTTTGTATTTCCCACAATACATTATATAATTCTTATTCTTGTTACCCTTCCTATTTTTTAGTTGCCCATATTTGAATGAGATTTACAAGACTATTGGCTCCCCAGAGTAAAACGGTTAAAACTGATGTTTCAAAGTGTAAACACAATTCTCCCCCTCCCTCTCTAGTGTGTTTTTCAACAATTTGCAAAGGGGAAGTAGAAGCGTATTTTCAACAATTTGCAGAGATAAAGTAGAACAAGTTCTTTCTTCTGTAGAGTTGGACTTTAGGGGTGTTGCCAGAAGGAAAAAAACCATCACATGCCAAAAAGAAAATCTGACAATCAACTATACGATCTTTACTGCAAATTGATCTTGCAATTTTCAACATCTCAATGACAAACTTTGAACTTGTTCAATAAATTGATAATTGAACCCCTCAGAACACTTCACTATACACAGATACTCCCATCCCCACCATCAAATGGGATTGATCAGGCTACAAAATCCAAGTATTTAGATGGTTAGACAAAACCAAAATTTGAAAAATAAAATGCCTACCTCTATATATCTAACTACCCTTGAAACCAAAAAAAAAAAAATAGTAATACAACCTCTATCCATTGCTTACTTTCCCGACTAAATTGCGTAAGAGCGATTGCAGACAGTCTCAAGGGCCTCTGTTATCATAGCAGAGAAACTGGTCATAGCTTGAAAAACTCCAGGCAATCCTGTCTGAATGTTATTCAGTGTCATTGCTCTCGTCACCTCCACAGCCTTCGAATGTTTAACCATCTCGTCTTCAACCCGCCTTTCGCATGTAGCCAGTTCTGTTTTTTTCTCGGCCAATGGGTCCCTCGCGTCCAAAATGTGCCCGTTATCGGGTTCGGGTTTGGGTGGCCCAATGCCAACCATAGAGTATGAATGGTAATATTTCTTTTCAAGGGTTCTGATACTGGAAGCCTTCTTCTCAAACTCCTTCGATGCAGTTTCAGTTCGTTTTTTTATCTTCAGCTCCTCTGTTTGTTTCAAGGATATTGAATGAATGACGTTATTGAAGCTTTTGATGGCTTCAGAAGCAACAGTGTCTGGAACGCGATCCAGAGCAAGTTTCCACTCATCAAAGAACGCAAAAACCTCAGATTGTTTGTTGCTTCCATTAGTTGGTTCAGTGTTAATAGGGACAAGGGTGAGCTTGAACCATCCATGGAGAGATTGAATGAATTCGCGTTGAAATTTTATGAGGTGGCAGAAGGTGGAGTGCCAGGCTGATACAGCTGAGACGAGATCACGTGTCGCCTGCCGATGAAGATCAGACGTCGATTCGAATTTCATCGTGTGGTTAACGAGGCCACGAACTTGCTGGACTATGTCATTCTGGATTTCATGATACTGATTCATTGATCTCCACATGTACATGAAACTGCAGAATTTTTTTGTCAGTAAAGGAATAGAGTAACAGTCAAATGGTGCAACAAAACATAACTAATACTTTACAGTGAAAACAACTAATACTAACAAACTAATACCTTTTAGTAAAACAACTAATACTACTTAAAAATACATTTGAGTTGCGCAGTGCTACAAATTTTTGTCAAAGAAATAAGGTTGTATGTACTATGTACAAAAGGAGACATTCAAATGCTAAGTATGAAACTAGAGACTCATAACTCTTATGAAAAGGGGAAGTGAAAAATCTAAAAGTAACTGGAAAGAAACTACTGAAAAAGATAAATTATACTTGAATATAAATGAGAACATGTGTATTGAACGAACGTGATGGAAATATGAATCATATGATCCATATATCGACCCTACAAAGTGGAATAAATGCTTAGTTTGTTGACTTTGTTGTACAAAACATAGGTTCTGATACAAAGGATAAACCACATTGAAGTCTTCAAGCGAAAAGGTTTTCTACACCTGATTTGAATGGCATAGGGGATAGGGCCACCTTAATGGAAACCACATTGAAGCAATACAAATGATGACAAAAGAGTTAAATCTAGAAATTCTGCATTGATTATTGAGTTTCTAATGTAGGCAAGACAGAAGTCACTCACCCATGACAAAGTTCAACGAGTTGTGGGATTAGATCAGAGTCTCGTAAGCCAATAATGGCGGATGAGGTCGTTGAAACAGCCTGAGATGTCACCATAATTAGAGATTGTAGCCTCTTTATTGATGCCTTCGTCTTATCCAACTTGCTTTCCTCTTCGCTCCGGTATTCCTGCCCTTGAAGTGCTGATAACTTCCTCTCGTGCTCAATTTTCACTCCTTCTCTAGCCTATTAAATCAGTAGCAGGACACCCATAATTAGCATTTAAAAGCTGTTAAACTAAAGCAGCACATATGTTGTACCAATATTTCTAAGTTCCATGTTCTCAAGCTCTGTTTATAGGCCTCCAGAAATAATTTGCACACAATGACAAGACCAATTTTTTGTCTAAAGAAAGGAATTCAACATATAAATATTTCACTGAGGAAACTGATATTCAGATGATTACCTTAACTTCTTGATATAGTTTCTTTTCCCAGGCCAAGAGGCATTCCAACGTCGAACATAGGCCCTTGGCACCACCAGATTGTTCGATCGAGTTGGGCTCAAACCGATATTTAACAGTCAACGGAGGCTTCGAACTCCAACTCGAGCTCAAAGTACTCAACATTCCACTAGAGTGATACACTGTCTCTGTAACACCAAATTCAAAATCAATTCCAAATTCTAAAACATTTTCAATGACAAATATCAATCCTCAACAGCATCTAAAACTAATCAACTGATAATTTCTACTATAAAAAGATCAATTCACATTCTTGATTTTTCTAAAAGCACAGCATGATATCAATCACAGAAACAAAGCAATCTTTAAACAGCCATACTTACTTCTCAATTGCTTGAAGCTTTTATCGAGCTGATCCCTACCCGCCTCAAGCATCTGAGTAACCTGCTCTCCAGCTGAAGCAGCTTTATCAAAATATTCTCCGAGCGCCGCCACGATCTCCGCCAAATCTTTGTGCCTCACTATAATTCTCCTCTCACCATTCCCATTCCCATTCCCCCAACCAACCGACGACTTCTCATCTTCCTCCGATGAATGCTTCTCCGATATACTCGAGAATCTGGACTTCGCATTCACTTTCACATTTCTCGTTTCTTTCTTCACAGCTTCATAATCGGACCTTGTTCCGAAATCCCCTTCTTCTTCTTCTTCTTCTTCACCATCATCGCTCGAGCTGCTGCAATTCTCATGGTCTCCCCATTCACTGCACTGCACTTCCTCTCTCTCGGTTTCTTCATCTTCTTCGCTTTCCCAGCTCTGCTGCACTGGTTCAGGGCTTTTCTTCGTGTAATTTTTGGACTGATTGATTTCTGAATAACGTGAATTGGAAGAGTAATTCGATGCTCGATCGGCCTCGTTTCCACCCAAGGGATTCCGATTTTGACTCCGAACGTTGGAATTGGATGTGTAGATTGAAGATTTGTCATCCTTAGCATTTTCAATGAAGCGATGATCATCATCGGAACGATCGCTGTGGATTCGCGTTTCGTTTTTGCTGTTGTTGTGGAGTTGATCGAAGAATTCGGAGTCGGGGGGCGAAGGGGGAGGGTAGAAATTATCCCAATTCCAAACTGAAGATGTTTGCGAAGGCGTGGCAGAGTAATTTGAATTCGCCCTCGCATTGTAACAGAAATTAGGGTTGGGTGAGGGGGAAGCCGTAATGCTCGAATCGGAAAGTATGTGCGGCAATTTCATGTGCTTTCTCCGACGCGGCGGAGGCGGCGGCGGTTTGTGGGAGTAATGGGAGGAAGCCGTGGACATGGGCGGTGGTGGAGGAGGCGGGTGGATGGACGGCGAAGGAGAGGGCGACGGGGGGCGGCGATGAAGCGGAGGGGCAGAGGTGGGGGTTTTAGCGGCGGCGGGGGGGGGGGGGGGTGCGGAGGAGGACGGCGGGGGAGTGCTCGGAGACAGAGAAGGGTTCGCCGGCGGCGAAGGCGACGAGGGCGGAGGCGGTGGAGCGGAGGGAACGGCAGTAGTCGGAGTGGGCGGCGGCCAAGTGGTGGCGGGAGTAGACGGCGTCCTTGATGAGGCGGCGGCGGTCCTTGCAGCGGCGTACTGTATCCTCGTTATCGAGTTTGGAGACCGTACAACCCATTTTTGAAAATGGAGATTGATGAAGAATGAGAGATGAAAGGAGAGGATTAATAAGAGAGTGAAGTCATTTTTTCAGAGAGTTCAGTGTTCACACTTCACATACTCTCATTCTCATACTGCCACTCCAATGGCTTCGCTATTCCTCCATTTAAATAAATCATTTTTATATTATAGTATTTATTATTAAAAAGATGATGTTGCTTGCTACTAAGATTTAAATTATTTCCTACACGAAAATAACGACTGTAATTCCTCATATTATATCCCGCAATTTATTTTGTTCAACTCTAAAAAATTGTTTAGGTGGGTTATAGACCAAAAATCTAACGGCTGATAGGCTTTTTTATTTTATGATATACTCGTTACTTGAAATTTTGGTACAAAAGGTATACTCACTCACTCCGTCACACAAAAATAGGATAGCTTCACTGCCAACCTCTTTTTGTGCTGTTCTTTTAAGTGATTTTGATAAATAAAAAATAATAATATACTATGAAGTCAATTTCAAACCACTCCATTAATAATTTATTTGCATCGAATAATTCCATTAAAAAATACAACTTAAATTTAAATTTGAAACACCGGATGACTTCCTCATTCAGATAAATCAGACAAATTAAGTTGAAATTTGGATTATTACAAGATTTTGATCTGGGGTTAGGCTGATTGTCATATTTTAACTTTCTGAATTGTAAATTATTGTTCAATTCAATACTTAGGCTTAGCTATAAAGACTGATTATTTGTATACACAACAAAGATTTGTCTTTATCTATTTTGGGATCTGATCTTTGTTTTCTTATCTTCAAGAAGTCACTATGTGGGCTTATGCTTATAGCTATAATCCTATTATAGCTAGGTGCTTGGGATTAACATTTTTGCCAACCTACCATGCCACAAAGATTTCTTGCTTTCTATAGGTTAATAATAAACAAATTAAATGACATACTATAATTTAATGTTCACAATCTTCAATAATATTTTATTTGTATTTCAAGTAAATTAAGTGGATTTTACCATAATCTTCAAAAAGAAAATAACAACGTACTCGCTTTCTTAGTAGATAGAAATATTTTTAGTTTGTAATTTTTTTATCATCGTAACAAATACACAAGGGCTATCATAGTAATGAAAATAAAGATAAATTGTAATGGGGGGCCTATTGGCTATTGGTATTTAACTTATTTCCTTTAATCAAGTAATCAACCCCTTCCATCCCTTTTTGGGTCTTTTTTTCTGAAAAAGATGGCATATTCAAAGCAATATAGTCAAGAAAATGTTCGAGTAATGAGGAGAATATATTCCCATTATTAATAATAAATGGAAATAAATATATGCATGAATTAAATAATGACCCGTCAACTTTTCTTTTATACAGAGCATTATTAACAACGGTACTGTAACCTTGTTACAATATGATTAATACATGTTTAATATTTAATATCTAAATCGTACAATGTTTACCAGAGGGACACTTGCGTGAGACAAATTCACAGTAAGACAGGACATAATATGAATATTGGCATTTAACACTTTATAAAGAGTTGGTGTTAATTTATACTAGATTGTACACGTCTCATGCATAAAACCGTCTCATATGAGTTTTTATCATCATAATTTAAAAATAACAATTACAGGATCTTAAAAAAAATATGATAGCACACTGGCACATCAATCGTTTCTTTTATTATATAAGGTGAAAGCAAAAACAAAAGATGTAGCTATTTACCCAATTTCATACATTGTTTATTGTCTAGATTCCTATTTTAAATGATGTTCTATCCACATTCCACAACTTTAACAATACTAACAGTCCAACACAATTTACTTCTACACACATTATATTCCTGATATATTGAAATAAGAAACGAAACATCATTTAAAGTAAGAAAATCCCCAGTATTTTAGCATGAAGGCTTACTGTAATAACCTAGAAAGAGCTTATTCCTGAAGACTTTTGGACATTCCAAGATTTAGTTGAAATAACATGTCACGATAGGGATAGGGATTCCCAGCTTTTTCTTCAAAACATTTTCAACCATAGAGCCCAAAAAAGTGCCCTTTAATCTTCCAATGTGCCCCTGTTGAGTGGATTCCTTTATTGGGATAAAGGAATCAAAGACAACATAGGGGGGACGAAAGTAAAAGGTTGAAATATGTGAAAGAATTTTTTTTCCTTTCACTCTAGGTCCCAGCTCTCAAAAATTACACCCACCTCATTTTTTATTAAGGTTCCTCTCTCTTTTAATTATTTAATTACACTTCCAGTAAAAGGCATGCTTTTGCACATAATGAGTGTGCCTTTTAAATATTCATCAGCTTATAATAACAGATGTAGTGAATATTACACTATATGGATGTAACATCTACTATATAAGAATACAAAGCATTATATGCAGGGTATTTATATCCTGCAATCCATACAAGATAATGGAACTATTCCCATCTTCCTCTTTAAAGGGTTAAAAAAACATAGGAATTTGTTCTAGCCCCCACCTATTGGTATATTGATTATTCCTACACCCAACTTGCAAAGGGCCCTTGTCTCCTCCGATCTCATTTTGAAACAGATAACTCACTGCTCAAAAAACACATACAAAACATATAGGCTGCAGATACTTGCACCACTTTTTTGTTAAATACACCCACCGCTAAATACACTCGTCACTCATTTAAAAAAATTAATGAATACCCTCTACCAATGTGTTTCATTAAATGTAGCAACTACAAGACAGTTGTTCTACGCTTCGGTTGGGGTTCCCATTGGTTTATACCAGATATTGAAGGATCTTTTAACAAGACTTGTGAATTCCTAAATAACAAACAATCATGATTTCCGAAGTTAAGACTATTTTTTTTTAACAATCTATCTTGATTCGTGAGACTTAGTGCCATAGAAACACAATAACAATATGTTGATAACTCCAATTTAGGCATACATAGCACAATTACAACTTTAGATTTTTTTTTAAATAACATGATGATAATCTGGCCCCTACATCTCCATCTGAGAAGTACACAGGTGGGTGATGATGCACATCACTAACACATCTACCAATTCTAAGATTCAAATAGTAACAAAAGGGCAATCCACAATGACGACAAACAGTAAACTCAGGGAGAACAATTTAGAAAAGGAATCAAGTATGCAAGAGTTAGTTTTTCCAAAAGAGAGAATTCACACCCCGGACCCCACAAATAGTGCTCTACCACTTTTCTTCATCAAACAACTAGCGAAAAGGAGATTCCCACTGGAGTCGAATAACAAGAAAAATAAATATCAATCCACAAATATTTATAGAACTAGAGATGAGATTATGGACGTACTGGTGTTCATCAACCCTCAATGGTAGCCCAATACATCCAAGGTGGTGGGTTTGCAGATGCCAGATACACACTTTCTCGCATTTAATGGACTCTCAGAATTGGTTTGAGATAGTCTCTGCGATCCAAATTTTCATGTGGCTATTGCTGGAGGGGAACCCATCACTTGCTCCTCATTGGGGAAACCGAAACTTGTTAATAGACCCTGATGTAACCAAGAAAAAGAAAATACATGCATATCCTGAGTGTCAAACACAAAACAATAGGTCAATCGTAATTATTTGTATCCCAGAGAAAAAAGGCATACCGTTGCATCGTTGATTGCACAAGCCACACAATAATGCTCCTGAAAACATGTAAATTCAGAATTACTAGAAAGGTTAAGATGGATATCAATGTTTATTAATTTCTCATAGAGCGGTAATCGTGGAAGGGGATGTATAATATTCTTCAGGTCCATCAGATGCAATAACACTTCGTGGTTAAAAAAATGCCCATCATGATTTGATGAGGCAAACACATGAAAATTTAGCAGGAAGTCATATTTATTTCATAAAAATGTTTTTTACACAAAAGCTGAGGAAAGTATGGCACATAATCTTCAGTTTACTTAATTATAGAATATACCCATGAGTCCCTGACGTAGCTGATTTAAGCCATCATACAAACTTTGTACTTTTAGTAGTTAATTTTTTTTTAACATTGAAGGTAATAGGCGGAAAGGCCACAAGACACTATTCAGGTCACAAAAAACACCTGCTAAAACAGTAGTTTAAAATACAGTAGGTTTAGGCACTTCAATCCCAGAAATTAATGAGATACTTGCCTGCATCATGTACCACTCTTCGAACTCATCAAATAATTCCAGCCGTTCAATCCTATTCCAAGTAGTGGAGAAGAATGATTAAAAGGATTCTACAAGCATCACAGAAAAGTAAAAGATGATTTAAAAAAGTAGCAAAAGGAAACACATGGATCTGGAAAAGACCTAAACCTTTCGACATATACAAAGACACTTTAGGAGAAAGGCATTGAATCTCCTGCTACCTTTACTAATCTAATCTTTCAAAGAATGGACCCATTGAATATTTGTATTGAGCCCTAATAAAGGTGTATGCCCAGATTCATTCAATAACCAACACAATACCACACACCCCATTGCTGTTTATTGGAAGGTTTGACAAGGCAAATGAAGGGTGGCAGTTCTGCTTGGAGGCAAAAATTCAATTTCCTCTAATGATCTCTCAGTTCAAATTTTAGAAACCATGAGCACAGAAGCCTCAAAAATTGCAACAAATAATAGAAATTGGTATCATTTTAATCTGGCATAAGCTGTTCATGGGGCAATTCTGCTACATATTTTAGCTCATAAAGGTGACAAAAAGCATCATCTTCAACAACATTTCTAATTTTTTTGATAAATTTAGTACATATACCTCCTTCTTTCTTGGGGTTCAATAAATGTGCTATAAACTTTCAGCATGTCCCATGCAACAGCTCTCTAGAGGACCTCAACCAATACAAGCGTAAGATATTAGTAGTTACGAAAGCACAAAAGCCACGCATGAGGACAGAAAAAGCAGAATTGTTTTCAGTCTATAAAAAAGTTGAACCTATGCACAACATTGATAATATTTCCAGTTTATGACATGGAAAATATAGTGTCAAAATGGGAGATTACCTGCCATCCTTGATCAAGAAAAAGCTTTTCCTTTGCTTGTAAGGTTGGTGTATCATAAATGCCTAATAGTGCACATCCCCGGCTCTGAGAAGAAAAACCATTTTAGTCAACCGTTCATGATACACCTTTTGCAATATCTTATGAGTTACGAATAATCGTCTCAATTTCCTTTTAATAGGAAATACAGGATTATTTAATCTCTTGCAATACTAGGGTTGAAGAGCGAGTATGAGATTGCAAAATTTCACCAACAAAGTAATAAATTATGGGGCAGATGCTTCAAAATTCAATTATTCAATTTATAATGCTTTGAAGGGAATTGCATTCCTCTACTCAGCTGATTTTTTCATACAGTGGGAAGGATTGTAACAGTACATTTAGTTGGATAGTCTGTGAACTGAATTGCAAGAGTGTTAAGAAACTGAGACTGGCTCTTCACCATTGAGTTTCAACCATTCATAAAAATCTTATATTTCTCTAGAAACAATAAAAATGGAGGAAGCATGTATTAACATTGATCCTATACATAGGTAATTTGTATATCAAGATAATACAACTGTACCTCCAGGTTCCTTATCATCTGTTGTCCAAAACCATCATCTGGATGAATCTGTTTAGGCAATTGTAGTACAACTAAATTGAATAATCAAAGATGAAAGAAGCAGGAACATTATAAAATAAGCAAACAAAACAGAGCAAAAAAAAAAAAAAATGAAACTAATAAACAAGCCTAGCCAAAATTAGAAGACTGGAAGATTCCATAACCTGCTCATATAAGAAAAATATAGCTGTAGAAAATGTTCTAGAAGCCCATCCAACAATAGCACGGCTTGACTCTGGATCTAAGTATATAAGAACGCATTCTGCAATTATAAAAGTTGGCAAACTGATAATAGCATTAGAACAAAACAGCTGAATTGATTAAAAGAGGGTAGGTGCGTAAAAATAACATGAGAGAAAGTGAACCAGGCAAAAAGAGCATGCAACTAAATTCTGATAAAGATATATGGGTGCACCGGTGAAGGATAGAATTAATAAAAGAAGTCCAGGTTTCAACATCCAATATCATTCCTCATAAACATAGAAACACTAACTAAAAATATTGGTTCTATTTTTGTAATTGATTCATCCATTTTGTACATGACACGTGCAGCTGGCAGGTTTTTCCAGGAAAATAGTTGAATAAGTGATGTATATGCATATGTATAGCTGAAGCAACAGAATGAGAAATCGGAGGGTAGGGAGGAGAAATTTGAAATAATACCAGCAAACTTTACTAGGCAAGCTTTAAACGCATAACAGTTGGAAAGAGCAAGCTTTTTTAAGTTAAAAATGCTGCAAGGATATTTCACATGAATATCCAACTCAGATTACAATTATTGAGCTGCAATGTTTTAAGCTGACTCGGGTAGTGTCAACAAAATTTCACCAGATACTTATCATCAGAAGATCAGAAAAAAATGTAAATAAGTACAGGAGTTCAATGATCATACAACGAGAAGAATGCGGTCAAATACAAAGGAAATTTCAGATTTTGCCAGAGTGGTTCATGCAGAACTTAGTGTAATGAAGTAAATGAAAATAATAATCAAAGAAAATACACATACCTTGGATCTACACCAGCCAAAGATAATATATCATCAAGTTTTTGTATATCACGCAAGTCAACTGGGAGGAGTTTGTAGTGATCTCCAAGCACTTCCCCATTCTCTGAACAAATTCAGGATAAAAATGTAATAAGTTTCTGTAATAGTATGACAATGTATCTGCTGCTGAATCAAGACCAAAATTACCACAGCACTTCCATAATTAGTCATAAGCTAAATAAAGGAGAACTGAAAACAGATAAACAATATTATGGGATTTCATTCAATGATGCTCCTTTGGCAAAGCCTCAGACGCTCGGACACTGGCTGAAACAATCTTTTCTATGAACAATTGGGTGCACCTCTCTAGCCAATTCCTGTCAATAATGTAAAACTACTCTAGGAGACTCTAGGAATTCTTTCTCTCATCTTAGCCATAAACTATTCTCAGTTTTTTTTTTTAAAGAACGAGAAAAGTCTAGCTCCTTGAACAGATACAGTAAATAGTTAAGGAAGTAAAAAGAGAGACATCAGAAACTATGAAGTATTGCGCTAACTTGAGGAGCATGCAACACTTGTTACCACAAACATCTCAAATACTAGCAGAAGCATAAGCTTATGTTTGAATGGCGCTGAAGTCTTAATAATGAATGTGTATAAAGTGTTGAGAAACAATGCAAAAGAGGCATATTGTAAGAGACACTTCAATGAAATAGATCCAAAAAATGTAAATGTAAATATATGCAAAGTAATCCAATTATGTGTATTCACGTAGTGTCCATGCACCGTATTCACACTCTACCCCAGGTTCCGGATATAGTTATTGAGAAAAGAGACGATATTTCTATTTCCAAGCAAATGTTGGAGGTCTCTCCATCCCACCATAATAGAACAAAAAGGGAAAAGGTAAAGCACATCCTAACTAATCATTTTAACATACGTATGTAAGGTGGCAAGAAAATTATTGTGTTAAGAAAATCTGACACTTGTTAAAGTCAGAGCGAGTATCAGCAACCCAATCGCTTACCTTGAGAGATTAATGTGGCTTCACCAACTTTGCCCCTCAGTTCACTGAAGTTTTCAATAAGAGCAGCTTTCTTTTTCGTCACCTAACAAACAGGAGAACCACGAGAGCTGTCAGATAAATGAATAGGTTACAGCACTACTATAAGTAACAATGAGAAGGATAATAATAATAGATACTTATTCAAGCGAGAAGTAAATGTCAAACAATTGCCCTCTCCTTTGTCTTTGCATGAAAAAGAAGTAATGGGAGAGTGAGGGAGGAGAGAAAATGATATCTACCTCTTTGAAATCTAATTCCACATAAAGATGAGGCGCTCTCCCTTCATCCTGTAGAAAACGACGACACTTCACTTGAGGGCACACAACTAGCATTTAATGGTGTGGAGATATAATGACAGTATTGAAAACAAGAAGCGGGAGAGGGGTCATAAAACCACACCAGCATCACCTCGTGTTTCGAGAGGCATATTATAACCCAAAAGTTAAAAATATTATATAGTTGAAGGATCCACCAAAACAAACTATATCAAGGAATAACTTATATCTCACGTGAAAATGCAAGCACCTGCAACTGAAAAAATGTGGTATCAAAGCCAGCCCCAAGGGACAATATCTGCTTCTTGTTGCCTTTCCCATCCACGTCTATATCACTGTCAAGAAATTGATAAAGAAGCTTCCGCAGTGCTGCATACCGTGCAAAATACCCTATACGTACAATATTCAAAAAACGAACAATGGGTACAGAATACTGAAATGCTACCATGTCAAATCCATTTTAGATGAAGTTGAAATGCCAGGAAAATTAAGGAAATATCCAAATCATACCACGATTTATGATTGGGGATCTCCTGACAGGCCTTTTAACGAACAAATGAACATAATCGTCCTTCATGTATCCCTTTTTAATGCAAGACCTTTTTACAGAAAATTGGATAGCATCAGTGGGAGTTACTACAATCAAGATTTTTTACTTGTAATCACATCAGATTTATATACAAATGAAGTTCTAGAAATACATGTAGCAGGGGCAAGCATGACATTCATTAACAACATCACAACAGCATGTGGCATTTTACTTGCTATATTCAAGATTAAGGCTACAGATAAATGTTATGTTACACAAGTAGTGAGAGTGCACCACACCGCGCTTTTCAGATAGGTATCACTTATCAGTAAATCTTCAGCAACTACTTTTATGTTCCCAACAGAGCAATTCTCGAGAAAAGAAGATACCATGTAAGTACCATGACAAAATGCTACACCTACTACATACTAACTCACAAGTTTTTCTTTTCTTGATATTGCTCTTATTATTGAAAATTAGGAAATTGTGTATTTTCTCTGGTAACAGTAGATACCCGATTATGTAGAGTTAAAAGGAAAAGCAAGTCACACATGTGGCTGGATGTGAATGAGGGGAACACTTCAATTTGTTTGTTATATTAATACTACCTTAGCCAAGTAAAGAAAATGCCGGTCATAATCAATCAGTTAACATAGATGTGTAACTAGAAGATATTGTAAACTAAACCTCCAAATTAGTAAGGTCAGAATCCTAGACGAAAAATGAACAACCACACAACCACAAGACACAATTGGAGTAGCCGACATGATACAACATCATAGTGTTTCCACAGCATGCCCACGTGGTCTTTACCATTTCCCTATGTTGGTTGCTAAATTGTGTCGCAGGTTCCACCAAACTGACCAAATTCCGATCAAATTGCTTCAATGATATAAAAATAAGCCAAACGTTCGACCAGAATTATAAAAGGGGAAAAATGAAAATAACACAAATAAGAGAAGGAGAAAGGTAAATACTAAATAGAAAAAATAACTTCAATCGTACATTACTGCTCTTTTACGTCTAATTCCGTCAGCGTTTGATCCTTCTAAATACATTAATATACCGTTTAGCGTATGATTTACGACGTGTATTGATTTACTTCTCAATTAAACTAAATAGTCAGGACACGAAATTATGCAAAAGCATAGGAAAGAGAAGGAAGAAGAGCGTACAGCTTACTAGCAGAGGCATCGTCGTTGGTGGCTTGAACCGCCGCTCTGTTGCTTCGCCAATCGGCCGCCGGTTTCGCCATTTCACACACTCTCGTGGGTAACGGAACGGGAAGAATAAAATATAGGTAAAAAAAATTGTCTTATGTCGGTGTATAAATATCTGAAATGGATCTGACGTGACGGGGCGGGCATAACCCAGGTCATAGCGGGTCAACCCACTTTATTATTTTTTTTTTTGCTGCAAATTAATTTATTTATAACGTCAAATTAAATAATTTAATCACATGCATCAAGTGTAAATATTTTTTTAAAAAAAATTATGAGATATTCAAATATCAAGCACGAAAAGTAATGTTAAATAAAATTCCAAACTCTCCTATAAATAAATTTTATGGTATGAAATTGGATTCTCTCAAATATAACATTACATTTATTTAGTATAACATATAATTCATTCATTATTTTTTTATAAATTAATTCCATTATATTTACGCACACAAACACGTGAACTGTGTAATATTTGTTGACAAGAGTAAATATATTAGTAAATAAATATTATGGTATTATTAAATAAAAATCAAATGACAAGATTTATACTGAGAATGTTTCAAAATAAAAATACACGCTCTTAAAATTGTACAGTTACACTTATAAATTATTAAACCTATAATTTTTATAAACCAATATAATATAAATGTATAATTATATAGATTTTATACTATTAACAAAATTGACTCTCTATACTTTGATATCATATAATATTGTTAAAAGGTATCTCAACTAAAAGTGCATGAATGTAATTTTTTTTAATGATAGCTATTATATATTTTGTAAGGGGATAAAAATTTATCACAATGACGAAATGCAAAAAATTACTAATATCCGTTTGAGCATGTGCAATAGATATTATTTTAAAAGATATCAGGAGAAGATATATCAAATGGAGTTTGAGCATGTGCAATAGATATGTACATCATCCGTCCCAACTCTTTTTTCACCCTACCTTTTTCATCGTGTTTTAGAGAGCTAATTGTTTATTAGTATTTGAAATAATAAAGTGACTTTTAAAAAGTGATATGATAGATCCATCTCTTATTTATTATATGTCTCCTTAAAAATTACTTTATTACTTTAAATACTAATAAAAAACTTGATCGCTAAAATACGAAAAAACAGTAACTGTGAACAAAGAGTTGAAACAGAGCTAATATTTTTTTATGCTTTCAATCCGGTTTGACGAAATGCATCTTAGATTTGCATCTTCATGGGATAACTTTGGTGTGTATGGCATGGACTATGGACTCGCTAAACTCTTAAAAAAAATTAATTAGGCGTGTAGGTGCTAGGCGGCGAATTTCCGACTTCCGCACTCCCGATTACAAGCAATAATAATAGTAGTGTACATTGTACAGAGACACCTTAGTAAGTGAAACACAGATTCATACATGAAACCGTCTCATGTAAGACTTAATTAATTAATAAAACTTATATTAAAAATTTATTATAATAAAATATGTGAGGCGATCACATACTTGAAAAGAATTCTCATTACATAGATCATTATATATATTTTAAAACAAAATTAAATTTAATTATTCGTTAAAATGTAGCTAAGTCTTCTTATACATGAGACTGTTATTAATTTACACACCTAAACAAAAGTCCTCTTATTAATTTGCACACCTAAAACAACTCATTCGAGTACGTGCAAACTTATGTGTGATTTTGCACCGTAATGCACCGACTCGGCGTCTCGGCCCGGCCTGGGTGACTCAGCTGTGGGCTTGAGTATAATTAGAGTCAATTTATTATGCGAGAAAAAAGAAAGAAAAATAAGGAAAACATATGAATATATCGGCATCTGTATAAGTATCTGCACATATCATAGTACGGAATTACTGTGCTGTGATTTTGTACATCGGCATCTGTATAAGTATCTGCACTCAATTCGAGCGCAAAATTAGAAACAAATCCCTTGAAATTCTACGGGAAAAAGGGGACGGTTAAATCCACAAAACCCCTCTCTTAATTCCCAAATCCTACAAGTGATCGCTGAAACCCTAGCTTTCCAATGCTTTCTGATTTCTGATTTCTGATTTTTGAACTGTATTCACCCATCTACACCTGACTCTCAGTATAAAGAAGCAATTCACGCTATTACTTCTCTGTAATTTCATCATTATCAAATAAATTCCGAAAGATGGAGATTGAGGAAAAGCAAGCGGAGCACATAGACTACTTTGTGAAGAAAGCTTCGAGTCTCAAGGGCTCCGCACTTGCCGACGTCGTCGTCGAGGCCACTTCCCACCCTCACCTTTTTGCATTCTCCGAGATTCTCGCCGTTCCCAACGTTCTCGAGGTGAGTCATGCTTGTATATGCAGGGCTACTGCTCCTTTTAAATTTCCGTTTTATGCTTGTATATGCAGGGCTACTGCTCCTTTTAAATTTCCGTTTTGGTTTTTGAAAGTTTTGGTTGTGGTTGTGTTAGTGAGGATGGAAGGCGGCTTGCGATGATTTTGGCTTAGTGGATTGTTAGTTTTGCTAGCATTGTGCTCGCTTGTTTGGAATTGGTTGCAGGATAAGAATATTTTTATTCAACTTTTTCTGGAGTGATTTTTGATGTGTTTGCTGTATTGATGCTTCCTGTTTTCGTTTGGAATTCTCTCCGATATTATTAGGTGGTGTTTATAATTTGACTGGAGTTGATAGAAAAAATAGAGCTATGAATAGGCTTTCCTATTGATTGCTGAGGTTACGGATATTGGATCTAGTCTAAAATTGTTATGCATTTTTCACATGATTACTTGATCAAATTATAAGCAACCTCTCCCCTTAAGGGGAAGTTGTTAAATTTTGTTTTAGCTGTAGCTATTAATGGGGGAAGCTGTTAAAAATGTAACTCTTCATATCAGGATTTGTTGGTTGTGTTTGGGAGGTTGGGGGAGGCATCTTTTTTCTTAGAGAAAATTTACGTCCTCTCCCAAATCCCAAAAGGAGGAAGCTTTAAAAGGATAGAATATTCATATTAGTGAATTTACCACCGAGAGAGTTCTCTGATTACTGATTTATTAACACGTCACTCGTGCACTTTAACACACACAATTTGTATGAGTGCATGATGTCTCATTCCTGTAATCTTGTACTCTATGGACTATGATGATACCTGAACCAATTTTAGGCACTTTGTGGTTTTTGAACTAATTGTATAATATAATTACAAATGCATAATAGACGCCTAATGAAGGTAACTTCCATTTGCCCATTTTCTCTAATAATGTGAATACTGGTAAAGCAAAATTTGTTCAAAGAATGTAACTGTGATAGCAGAAAAACAAGCATGAAAGTATGTTTAATGGTTCAAGTTATTTTTACTTATTATTAGCTCCATTATAGTAATATATTGGCCAAACATAAAAAGGACCTAATAAAATATTTTGTTATTTATTTTTATTCTGAAGTTTTGATCTGCACACTTGTTTGCAGCTTGAAGGAACTGACAATGGTATCTTCCTTGATTTGCTTCGCATGTTTGCACATGGTACATGGAGTCAATATAAGGGTAATGCCCCCATCGCTTGAAAATTATTTTGTCTTTGTTATCCATTTTACTTTAAATTGCCTGATATTTTCATTATGTTTTTTGCTTGCTTCGGCTTTCGCGAAAGTTGGTGGGGGTGTGTTTCTATATATCTCTTAAGTGTGTTTCTATATATCTCTTAAATTATTATTTGGGATCGTAATATTTTTTACGTCACTATTGTGGGGTATATCTACTGGCAGTCAAAACATATGATGTTATCAGTGATATAGTAAATCCCGTACCATGATGATGTTCATGAATGATGTTTATACTTATTGATTTTCTTTATTGAAATTTCTTCTAGAAATTTGTTAGGAAGACTTTCTAGTGATATGTAACATATGTTATTTCCAATCCTATGGGATCACAGGTGCATAAATTCACCGGTCCTATATTGTCAAAAAGAACCATCTCATTAATGGGTTGATTTACATGCCCTGCATATTAGAGCTGACTTTGAAAGCTGTTGCACAATGAATTGTCAACGTTGGGAATCATAACTCAATTTTTTTAGGCACTTGATAGTGTTCGTACAATACCTAAGAGAAAGGGAGCCTCCTATTGAATGCACGTAGTAGGATCAGCAAGAAAATTAATAGTATTTGGTTGTATGGTGCTTATACCACGTACTTTTCTTGTGATGCAGGTGTTGCTAGCCGCCTGCCAAAGTTAGTTCCTGATCAAGTGCTCAAGTTGAAGCAGCTTACTGTGATGACTCTGGCTGAGACAGACAAGGTATCTTGTCATGTACTGTATGTGAAGATGCATTCCATTCTTTGAAAATTATAGATATCTGTTGGTCTGTTTTTGACTCATTAGTTATCACTTGTTTTGTATGAAAATGTTTTTGCCTGAATTATTGGGAAATAGTTTATTTCCTGTACTTCCAATATTTCCTTGAATTAGTTCCCTATTTTTCAATTTGTAAGCATTGGTTCTTGTATATATTACTTTCATTTACATTAAAATTTGGTACTTCATGGCATTCATTTATTGCATCTTACATAAGGATCAAATTTTGATGCTAATAAAATTGCACAGACCCAATTAAAAAGAAAGAAAAAAAAGTTGATTCTATAGCCAATTTGCAACTTGAGGAAAATTGTCATCATAAAGTTATCAAACTGATCCATGCTTTCTGAAAAGTATATTGGAAATATATTTTGAACTATTCGTTCTGAAATTATTATATTAATCTGGCACTGCTATTTTCTTGTCCTTGTTCTTTGGGTCCTTATCATGATTGTTCATTTCAAGCCTTGCAACTCTACTTCGTGTGGAAAGAAAAGGGATGTATGTGCTTTTAAGTTTCATGCTCATCAGCCTATTTCAATATTATTGTTGGGTTTTCTTCCTAGAATGAAGTAAATTTCTTAATTTGCAGACATAAATATCCCTTTGTATAATATTTTATCATTTGGTTTTCCAGATTTTGTTATTTCACTGCTTCACAAGTGCAATATTTTGTGTGAGATATTAGAGATTGTTTTTTAAGGTTTAGTGCTTCCAGAGTTCTTTGGGTCTTTTAAACATCTATTTTGGCCTTTGGTTAGGTATTGCCCTACGATACACTGATGCAGGAATTGGATGTTTCAAATGTTCGTGAGTTGGAGGATTTTCTCATCAACGATTGCATGTATTCGGTAAGTTTTTGCTTTTTCGTTTTGAACAATTTGGTTAGCACTAAATTTTCTTTATCTATTTGATCTGTTCCCACCCGTATCAATTTTCCATCTGCTTTCTGAATCTGTTATTGCTTCCTATAAAAAAATCTATCCTATTTTCTGGGTATAACTCTTAAATAAGAAAAAAAATTGCTAATTTTCCTTGGTGCCATTCTTGGGCAGGGGATTGTTAGAGGAAAGCTGGACCAGTTACGAAGATGCTTCGAGGTCTTACTTCTATTTAGTGCTCTATTTTAACCATCTGGTAGCTCACTCGTTCTCTAACTTTTATTTTGGTATCCCAACCATTTGTCAATGGGTTGTAGGTGCAATTTGCAGCAGGGAGGGATGTCAGACCTGGACAATTGGATAGTATGGTTCAAATCCTAGCAAATTGGTAAATGTCTCCACCATGGAAATTTGTGTCTTGTTGACTTTTTATTTTTTGTGTGTACTGGTGCATTAAAGTTCACATTGTAGGATATGATAATTTGTGTTTGTCTATAAAACTTTCTCCAGTTTTCTATTTTCTACTAAATCTTTTGTGCAAATGGTGCCCTTGTGAAAAATTCCTCATTTTTTTACATAAGTCTAGATAACATACTGTACTTTGTTCATTTGTTTTTGAAATTATTCCCTTTCTCTTTCCTTCTTACATAATTTTTCTATTCGTCTTTTTGACCAATAAAGAAACAATGCATACCTACGGCGACTAGGGTTATATCCTTGTACCCTAAATTTTATAATGAATTAAATGAGACACATTTTGCCTATAAGTATTAATTTATATTTATAACATATAAATATATATGTAAATGAAAGACACAACAAACTCACAAAACACTGTTCATCCAAAAAAAATTCATATACAATCTCACTGTAATTTAGAAAAGATAGTCACATAAACTGTAATCAATACACTTTCATGCTTATTCTTTTTTCACATATTCTTTGTAAAAGTTCACCTAAAATTTTTGTTTGAAATTGAAAACAATTAAGTGAAAACACTAACAATCGCAACCTTAATTTGCATAGGGCAAAGTCCTGTATGCGCTAGGTGCAACGTGCAACTCAAGTGCATTTTTGAAACATGCAACTTGTTTTCAGTGAAACATGCACTTGAGTTGCACGGTGCACCTGGTGCACAAGAGACCTACTCTTTGTATAGACTTAGCAGAAGCTATAACTGTTTCTTGTGTGATCGCAATGTTACAGAATTGATGAACTAGGTAGCTCCTAATTTCATCCGTTCCATTTATTTTCTCCAACTGCTGGACCATTCTGACATCTGAAGTGTGTATTTAAATCCCATTTGTTAAGGTTGACCACGTCAGACAATCTTCTTGTCTCAATTCAAGAGAAGATCAAATGGGCAGACACCATGGGTGAGATGGACAAGAAGCACAAAAAGGAAATAGATGAAAAGGCAGAAGAAGTGAAGAAAACACTATCTCTAAAGGTCAGTTCTATTATTTCGCTCATCGCTCGTTCCTTTTATGAGTCAAACACACTATCAGCCTGTACATTCCACTTGACTTGGATGACTATCTGAATCTTTGAAGTTATGCCTGATGTCTCTGTTTAAGCCTCCTAAAGATGATGATAAAGCTATGTTTTTACTCGTTTGATCATAACTTTTCATATTCTTTAGAATGGTTTCTCAGTTAAATAAGTTGTTAAGTTGCCATTTTGAGTACATAAATTAGCTGGAATGTCTTTATCTTTTTTTGTTCAACTGTTTTGTTAATTCTGTTATGTGAACAAGTATGTATGTATACAAGCTTTGGATATGTTGGTCGATGTTGTGTTACTTACATTGTGGCAGAAGTTACAAACTGTAAGCAGGCCGACATTGACTACCGAGGGCATGAAGAGAACTTTTCTGAACATGGTGGAGTGATGGACTATGAACATGATCGTAATCGTCAAAAGAGGTAAGCAGTTGATACACCCTTCTAATTAATTTAGGTCATGTATATAAGCACCAGTGCTTTGTTTCTGTATTTTACTTTGCCCTTCTCAAGGAGAGATATCTGTTCTATATACTTGCGGAAATTCATCATACTATGATGATGTTTGCTTTGGGTTTTAAAAATCAGGTTTTAGTTTTACAAATTTAAGTGGGGTGTTTGCAAAAAATTATACTTTTTGAAGAAGTGATAAAAATCAGTGATTATGGAAAAATTGCTAAATACTAAAAGTTGATAGTGTTTGCGCAAAAAAAAAATCAAAGAATAGTTGATAGTGTTTGCAAAAAATAGTTGATAGTATTTAAATAAAATTCATAAGTTGTAAAAAGCACCCGATATCTAGCTTTTAGATTATAGCTTTTGACAGATTACTTAATCTATTAAAAGAGATACCATACACTCCAAATTGATTCTAAAAAGTAAAAGAAGTGATTAAAAGTTGGTAGGATTTTTTGCAAAACACTAAATCCAGTTCTACTTTGGGATTTTGAATTCCGGTTTTAACCTACTATCACACTTTCCAACAAATAATTCTCCCTTCTTACACTTTAATATATTTAAATTATAACGCACATCATTCAATCATTACAATCACACCCAATAACAATGTGATAATGCAACCCCACCCAAAATTCCAAAACAAACACACACTTTACTACTCTGTCCATCCCGTGCTAATCTTTACATTTTGCCATTTCGGGCATCCCAACTAAAGCTTTAGATTTCCTTTTTTGGCAAGTTGTGGCTCCGTTTTTCTTAACAACAGTCTCTACTTTTACTCAAAATTTCACCAATTGCCACTCAATTAATATTAAAGTACTCACTTTTTCTTTCTCTCTCTTATCTTTTTACTTTTCTTACTCATCCCAATAACCAACATTACATTTAATATTATATTCCTTAAAGCCTGTGTTATTTCCAAATGTAAAGCTTAGGCTGGAGCAGAGGGAGTGTTATTTACCAGGATTTCAAAAACCGGTTTATAAAAAGCACTTAAAACCCAAAACAAACTTCACCATAGTTCTTACGACTTATAACTGCCAGTTTTGTGGTGCTTTTTGAGAACGACTACCTGATGCCATGTCTTGATGTTTGACTTGAAATAATGTGCAGGAGGCGGCATCCTATAGGTTGAGGAGATAGAACAAAGGGAGAGATCCTAGGATGAATTGGTCATGCAACTTGCTATTTTGGGTTTGGGTCATTGCAACAAAACTAGGTCGCTGCTTTTGAAGACATGGTGATCTCTGTGCATTGGATTCAACCATTTTTTTGACTCTGAGCCGACGGCATTAGCTTGTGTTGCCCCACTGTATTTTCTTTTTTACTTGATGAGAATGACTGTACTTTTGGAATGCGGCTAAATTAATATTGGTGATGCTTATTTTAAAGAACTTGTGGAAAACTGCTCGCTTGCACCATGCTCATTGCGTAGATTAGTTGCTTTGATGAATGTACATGGATCTGGAGTTTAATCGTTCATTTGTTACTGTGACCTTCCACTTTGTCTTTCCAACTCCTTTTACTGTGGCGACTGCAGCTCTCATTTGGGAATTCATGGATGTAATATTTGCAGGCTTTTTGGCATTTGTTTAGTGAAATGAGTGTCGTCACACTTTTTTGGCTTTTCTTGCCATAAAAACATCAAAAATAGCAAATTAAGGTGATGAAATCAGAAAATTTGAAACAGATTTTATGCACCATAGTTTTGCTACTTCATCCCAGGCAAAAATATTTAGCAGTATATTAGAAGTAGAATACGTCTGGTCAAACTTGTTGTTCATAATATGAAATTTATACCACTATATTTACAAATTAATATTATTACATTTACCAACTTATACTATTACACTTATAAACTGAAATTATAGTATTAAATGTTATATGTAATAGTTTATAAAAGTAGTGGTATCACTTTATTAATGTAATGATGTGAGTTTCATACTATGAACAAATTTTACGGGAGAGTTTGTGTTAGAAGTATCCTTTAATTGGGCTGATGTATATGAGAAGTCTGCTTGTTTTTTATTCACGAGTTTGCGAAGAAGCCCAATTAGCTGTAGTCGAAGGGCCCATAGAAGATAAGCCCCTTGGAGTAATTTTGTAATTTCATCTTTCAAATGTAAAAGGCTCATTCCCGCGGTACAACGCTATCAAAATTTCCCTCCATGTTTTATTTATTTATATTTTGTTTGCTTTGGGAAATTTATTTGCATAATTAGCATTTCCTGTAATTTTATGAAGAAAACAAGTAACAACTGATGAAATCTGACGATTAATTAAGCAAAAAGGGAAATGACATCGCATTTGTCATGGGTATGGAGCCTAAGAGAGAGAAAGTGTCTCTCTCTCCTTCAATTGAAACCCTGCAGCATGGCCACCACCCTCCAAATCCACGCCTTCATGATCCGCAACGCTCTCGAAACCAGCCTAAACCTCGTAACACAGCTTATAGCCACACTTCCCTCATCGGATCCTCGCGGCATTAGTCATGCACGCCAACTGTTCGATCAAATGCCGCGAAAGTCTGATGCTTTCCTTTGCAACACTATGATCAAGTCCCACCTCTGTTTCCGACAATTCTCCGATGCCATTACTCTGTACGCTTGTTTACGGAGAAAAGAAGGCTTTGTGCCGGATAATTACACTTTCTCTACCTTGACTAAGTGCTGCGCCTTGAACTTTCAGTATTTGAAGGGATGGAGTTGCACGCGCATGTGGTTAGGTATGGGTTTAGCTCTAATTTATACGTGGCGACTTCGTTGGTTGACATGTATGGGAAGCTGGGGCAGATGGGTTTTGCTAGGAGAGTGTTTGATGAAATGACTGAGAGGAGTTCGGTGTCGTGGACTGCTCTCATGAACGGGTATATTAGAGGTGGGAGTATGGATATTGGGAAAACGGTTTTTGATCTTGTGCCTGATAATTTGAAGGATGCAGCTACGTATAATGTGATGATTGATGGGTATGTGAAGTTGGGGGAGATGGGGTTAGCTAGGATGTTGTTTGATGCAGCACCGGAGAAAAATGTGGTTTCTTGGACTACGATGATTGATGGGTATTGCAACAATGGCGATGTAGACTCCGCTAGGTGGTTTTTTGATGTGATGCCCAACAGGAATTTGTATTCTTGGAATGCGATGATTGGTGGATATTGTCGTAATAATCAGTCAAAAAGGCATTAGTATTGTTCCAGCAATTGCTTGCGTGTGAAGTGTTTGAGCCTGATGATGTTACGGTTGTTAGTGTACTTCCAGCTATTTCAGACATGGGAGCTCTGGATTTGGGGAATTGGGTGTACAGTTTTGTGAAGAGGAGGAAATTGAATAGATCTGTGAACGTTTCTACAGCGTTGGTTGATATGTACGCCAAATGTGGGGAAATCAAGAAAGCGAGAACAGTTTTCAATGATGTTGAGGCCAAAAGTACGAGCACGTGGAATGCTTTGATTAACGGGTTAGCACTCAATGGGTGTTCTAACGAAGGCACTAGAAGTGTTCATCGAGATGAAGAGAAAGGGATATAATGCAAACGGTGTTACCATGCTTGGTGTTCTGTCAGCTTGTAACCATGGTGGTTTAGTGGAAGAAGGCAAACAATGGTTCAGTAAAATGGGGGAGTTTGGTGTTACTCCTGAAATTACGCATTATGGCTGTTTAGTCGATCTGCTGTGTAGGGCTGGGTGTTTGGAGGAAGCTGAACGATTGATCGAGAGCATGCCTTACGAGGCTAATGGAATCATCTTGAGTTCTTTGCTGTTTGGTTATGGAAATGCCAAGTATGTAGAAAGGGAAGGTGGTGAAGAAGGTGATTAATATGGAACCAGAAAATGATGGGAATTACATAATGTTGAGGAATTTGTATGCTGTTGAGAGAAGATGGAGAGATGTGGAAGAAATTAAAAGGTTGATGGCAAGTAAAGGGGCTAAGAAAGAGGCAGGGTTTAGTGCCATTGAAATTGATAACCAAGTTTTGGAGTTCATTTCTGGGAGTAAAAAACATCCACAATTGGAGGTGATACATTTGATCTTAAATCATTTACTGACGCATATGAAGATGCAAGATTCAGTGTAAATTGTAAAGGATATATTCTGTAAAAAAACCGAGAGTATAAAGCATCTTTATTGCATTTATCTGGCTCATAATATATACAAGTAGTCCTCATGGGAGATCATTTTCTGTTCTTTTTTGCCTAGAAAGGACTACTCTACATTCCTCAAAAAGTTATACGAAAATCTCCAGGCACTAACTGAGACATATGTAGGTAAAAGAATAGAAAGAATGAATTAATATATTCACATTGCATCATTTCATCCTCTTCGATTAAAGAAACTCTGGATCGGACTCACCCAGCACGACCTTTTCTTTTATGCCTCCGATTATTATTAGTAGTTTTGGTTGATGCAGTAGCAGCGCTTGACATGGAGCGAAGTGATAGTATCGCTCTCTCCAGGTCAATCCCGGCGGTTTGAGCATCCGTAGCAATATTAGGAAGATGGGTAATGGTATCAAACTCGTCTTTGATCACCAAAGGTTGCCTTTGGATTGTAGGAATCATTGCTTTCTCCTCTGAATCTAAATAATCCAGCTCGCCCATCAGCCGATGATTATCAATTAGAACATCATCATCGTTTTCCTGAAAACGAATACATACATTCATATCACTCAATAAACTTAAAATGATGAGTAGGTATTAAAAGAAGAGCTCTCTCCTTCAAAGTAATACCTTTTAGCATATGAAGTGTGGCTATATAATAAAGTTTGATTTTATATGTTACTCTTCTCAAATTCACTAAACAGTGCTACTCTGTATGTTAAACAGTATCACTTCTTACAGTAAACTGTATTACTTCAGAGAGAGAGACTTACACAAGTGAAACGAGCGAGATTATTGCTTCCATTAGCACAACCACCAGCAAATTCTGCGGTAACTGCACTTCCCGGCAAAAGCACAGCACCCTGATTGTACTCCGACAAAAGCTGAGATGCAATATAGGTTCCCATTGACATTCCACATGCACTGATAGAAGAAGAACTTCGTGACCCTAAATTATCCGTGCCACAAAACTGCCCCGCCTTATCACGAGTGACCTTACCAAGTCTAGTCCTCATTTCAACCACTTGTGAATGTAAACTTTGAATCATCCGCATTGCGTGTTCCAATATTTCTTCGTCGTATCCATCCTCACTGCCCACATCATTCTCCGAAAACTCATAATCCATCTTAACTGAAAATAGCAGAATAATTAGAGGTTCAGTTGAAAAAGATTGAAATTTATCAATGAATCTGCTAGAAAAAAATAAATATCATTTCTCACCAGGATTCTTACACACTTGGTCAGCTTCCTCAGAAATAGGCTTCCTCATTGTTTCTGCAAAATTGCTATGCATATAATTTTTAACTGGCACAAACAAAACCACAAATATAACTTGGTAACAAAGCAAAGGGGGCGATATCGTACCAAAATACGAATAAATGTTATGGTTTGACATATATTCTTTTACGTCATTTGTCGCCTCAGCTCTTCTCCGTTTCTTCCTCCGGACCCCACAGCTAACATGGGGCTGGGGAAAGGTGAGTGATTTAGTACCATCACCTTGTAATGTAGATATCCTTTTGAATTCCTCAAGTTTTCTGTCATATTTCTTGTGTTGTGCCTCCAACTTGCAGATTTGCAGTTCAAGCCACTTACAACGCCACATAAGTGGGTGAACTTCTTTCATCCAAACAGGTGACAATTTCCTCCTAAGAATATGAAAATGAAAAGACATTAACAATACATGGAAATTAGTACTTATTTCTTTACTTTACCCCATTTTATACTAAAAAGATCATCATAATGTGACACATCACACATATGTACTAAAAATATTGAACATATTCTGCAGGTTGATTTTTGAGGCACTGCATTCAGTTTTTTCACAAAAAATGGTAACTTTGACAGCTAAATTCTTGAAATAAACACACGCTTAAAAGAAAATAAGGGGAGAAGAAGAAGTACCTCGAGTTAAACAGTTTAAAAAGTCCATTAGAGTCGAAATCTGATTCAACATCACTATGAAAATCTGTTGAATCAGAGCCATCGAACGAACTCGAGCATTCAATGGCATCCGAGTTTTCGACCTCAGTTTTGATTATTTTCTCGGTTAGATCAACAAAGTTTGCACCAACTCTATGATCTTGATTATTAGTTGTAAATTTCATAAGTGTGTCCTCAAGTTCTTTAGCAAAAAGCCCATGTTCATTCGAGGTTGAAGCCCCCCTCTTTTCTGTCATATTCACTCCAAATTCAACCATCAGATCTTATCAACTCTATCAATCAAACAAGCATATGCACAAAACCTGCAGCATAATGCAATGGTGGAAGTTATCTGCTATAAAAGTAGTAAATCAACAGCCTATAAAATCTAAATTTGGACATAATGCTTCAAAAAGATTGGCCTCTCAAAGATTACAAATTGATTTCACCCTTCAGTCTTTACCTTAAAAAATAAACCCAATTCAGTGGAAATCTCAATGCAGAATAAAAAGTGACTGGATCAGCCTCATACAGGAATAGAACTACATAAATTGCAAACAAAAAAACAAAAACAAAAAAAACAGCAGCCCTCTTAAAGATTTAAAAAATTGAGCCTTATAACATGTAAATTAATTCAAGAATTAACTCTAACAAATAAACAATTGAATGGAAATCTTAATGCAGAAGGAAAAGGAAAAAGCAGATAAAGAATCTTGTGCTTGCAGACTCTTTCATAGAGCATATACGTACACACTACGTATATACATACATATCACACAGAGTATGCAGTAGCACAAGATTTGTCAAAACCTTTGCCTTCCAACTCTTAAATTCAAAACACAAATTAGAGTTTCAATTAACAGAGATACGAAGGAACCAAAAATAGAAATAAAAATTCAATCTTTCCTAATCAAACCTTTAGAGATATCAATTCCAAAAGAAAACAAACCAAAAACCATCGCGACTGTGAGTAACAAGAATCATCTTTTACTAAACCCCACAAAGAAAAAACACCGCCTTAAAAACTTGATGATCAAGAAAATAAGTTTCCTTTTTTTTTATTTTTGAAGCAAGAAAATACTTAAAAAATCTAGAATATAATAAGTAGTTAAATAGTTGTTACCGGCAACCGGAGTGTCACCGGTGAGAGAGCGGACCGCGCGGGAGATCGTTGCGGAAATAAAGCGGTTTCTTGGACTCTTTTTCCGATGATCATGGAAATATTTTCTTACTTCATTTATGGTAACGAATCAGTCAATCTATTCAAATTTCAAATTACTGGTTTTAGTTTGTATGGGCTTTACTAAAATCAGTAAATCAAAGCCCGTGAGCCCATTATTTGAAATTAGTTCTTACAGGTACATCAAATTCAAAATTAGATTGAAACCTTGAAATCAAACGGTGCACTTCACTACAAGTGAAAATAAAAATTGATTAAAGAATAGGGTGGATCTTATGTGAACACGATGCACACGGTGTATTCTATAGTGTATTTAAAAAATATAATTTGATATACTGAAACATGTAATTTGTGTTTGTAAAATAAATTATATATTTTAATGTAATAAATTATATGTTTCAATGTGATAAATTATTTGTTCATAAAATACACTATTAAGTACACTTTGCACCTTGTGCGTACAAGATCTATCGTTATAGTCTTTTAAAATGTTTGTATAATAAATTTCGTTCTAACATTTTCCCCTATTATCTCATATATACTCCTAATAATTAATTTTCATGGTCTTTTAAAATTTCATATTTTGTGAAAATATATTTTGTGAATAATTTTTCTACCCAATTGTATTTATTTTCAATTTAGGTTAATTTCTATACATAAAAAATTTCTTAATTTATCTAAAATTTTTCTAAAAAGAATAGAAAGGAGTATAATATTAGATTATAAATATGTTATAGGAGGGAGTATATGTGTAACAATATCAATTTATATTATGAATAAGCTTTGGTAGACAATGACTTAAACGGCAAACTTTTATGAACTCTAGATACACATAATTATCCTTTTCAAAAGTATCACTATTATTGTTTAGTGATAACTGACTCAACGTGCCATTAAAACATGCTAGTGTTATTACGTGGTGATTTTAAAAAAAAACCGGATAAAATCAAATATTTTTTAGATAATAATACTTCATATACTAAAAGACTTCATAAATTAAAACGTGATACTTAAAAAAAAATGTGAATCTGAATTTATAAAAGACCTACTAAAAAATCTATCTTCGTAAAAAACAACAAGCGTTCACACAAAGGCAAAGTTGGGAAGAATGTGATATTTAGGACTACAAATAGGAATATAAAAATAAAGCTTCATGTTCTAGTGTACACCATAGATTGAAGAAGTCTTGGTAGCTACATAAAATCTCATGTTCTAGTGATTGAAAAAATGCGCATAGACCAAATTAACCAAACATATATAATGACTTGTTTGGTAGTAGGATATGACTTAGGAGATTCATGGATTATCCCATCATATATATCCTAATTTTGATTCCAATTCTGGATGATTTTCCAACCTCAAACACATGATGGTCTATAATTTATCAATATTCAAACCGTCAAAGAATAGTAACCTAAGTAAACCAGAAATAGATGTAATTCTTGCACATCATTTAGTGCTCCCAAAAAGTTCAATACTATAATTTAGATAAAACAGCAAAAGAAGTAAAGACACACTGGCAGTCAAACCAATCTGTTGCAGCAATAAAGAATTTTGTATCACTATAACGATCAGAAAAGAAAGAAAAATCGCGTAAAAAACCTATGTTGGACGCGTTATTTCAGCAAATGTAACTACTCTCAACCAACAGTCTAAGTCTTCTTATGCTCCAGGTTTCTTAGTACAATGCGAGCAAAGATTTTAGCTTCGAGGGGCCCACCAGCTGCTGCTGCTGCTTTCCGGACCACTCGTGAAGCTACCATTTCCTCGAGAAGGGTCACATGATGTGCTGCGTGCCTCCCACCAGGGATTGTAAACTGCAATCACGAATTACAAACACTTGAGCCTAAAAAACCAATGAAATTTTTGCAGGGGTATTTTGGGTGTTCAAAAAACCTCATGAGGTATATGTATGTGGATTTAGGCCCTCAAGGGTAATCATAATAATGACAAAAGGAATGCATGAAGTTTGTGTATGATGACGTACCTGAAGAAGAGCGAATGCAGCACATGACTTTAGCGTAGGAGAAGGGTTTCGTAGCATAGAAACGAATCTTGAAATCTCCAGTTGACTGAGAAACAACAAAAACTCAATTGATATGTTCAGGTAATAATAAATTGACGATGATTTCGGTTAAACTATATATGCTTACTGTAAGCCAAGCGAAAATGAGGAACCAAAAAAAAAATAACAGAAGTAAATAGAGCATTAAAAAAAAAACTTGAATTTGAGCAGAAACCAGTTACCTAGAAAGGACATGTATCACTAACCAGATTTATTTATATTAGTGCATTACATTATTATATGTACGAGCGAAAAACAGAATTGACTTTAACAGTATGCTGTTCTTCCATCACATGTTAATTATTTTTAAAAGAAGAAAGCTAATGACAATCTAAGACTGGAAGTTAAAAAAGAGTTACTCGAGAATGAGATTGAAGGGAACCTGCATCTGAGATGACCCGCTTCTTGAATACGGGCCGATTCAGTTACTTGTGTTAATGCTGCAGGGGCTGATGATGCAGCAGCAGCAGCAAATGCTTGAGGATCAGAAAAGGCCCTGAGGAAAGCTTCTATGTTTTTCATGGCCATTTTTCTAGATACATCTAAGTTTAAGCTCTTTGAACTGCCATGTGCTGATGTTCCTACAAGTGAAATTTCATCCGTTCTGCACATCGAATTGCAGAATTTTAAATATTAGCAAATACTCACCCCTTTAAAAAATTGAAGGAATAAGGCAGCCGCAGTAGCCATATTATAATATGCACCAAATTGCAGAATAGAAAAGAAAGACAGCTTTTCGCTTGAACTTGAAGCATATTTTCTGCAATAATAAAATGGACCAAATCCGTGCACAATCAGCTCACGTATACATTAAGTGGAACATTGACAATATGTAATGGCCCTTGAGACAATGATGTAAATTCAAAAGTAATTCATGTCAAAATATCATAACTGATCCAATTAACTGCATTTGAAGGATTGTAATTCTAAAATGAAGAAACACTCATCTTTCTCGGGGGGTTAACCCATTACAACAAGGCAAATACTTCTATTTACCAGTTGCAACGTGCACCTCAAGTGCATTTTTAAATGGTATTAGTTGTTTTACTGAAAAAGGTATTAGTTGTTCAGCATTAGTTGTTCTCAATGAACAGTATTAGTTGTGGTTTCTGAAACTACTATATGTAATCAAAACTGTTGAGTCCTGTTTAAAGGATGAGTTAGAAGCTTCATACCATATGTTTCTTAATAGTGGGTCTCGACCCACTAATGCAAAAACTTTTAGCATATTTAAACATCTTCTCTTGCAAAACAACAATAAAAAGGAGAACTAAGAGATATAAATCCAAATAAAAAGGATTGTTAGAGATACCTTCCATCAAACATGTAGGTCAATGCCAAAGCAGACATGAAGCGTGCCATTTTAGATACAGAAGTAGAACAAATATGGACCAGAGCAGGAACACCTCCTTCCTCCACAATGCGGAGGGCATTACCAGGATTAAAAGCAAGATTCCAAAGAGCTCCTGCAGCGGTCTCATGAACATCCTGAAAGTTGAAGTCATGATCTTTAAGTAACAAAACATTTCTCTTAATTAATGTTAAGCAATAATCTAAAAGACCCTATGAGCAAAATTGTTTAGCTTTATCATTGGGTTATATTGTGGTACATGCACTGTGGAATTGGCAAATGCTCAAAATTAATGATGAACAGAAGCATGACTACTGAATGCAAATTATGAATTTGGTAAACCACAACTAAGAAAGCAGATGCCACATGGAAAAAGAGACTACAATCGTACAAATGAAAGGTTCTCAACTAATTTTGGTAGACATACCTCAGCATCCGATCGAGCAAGTGCAATTAGTGGCGGCACGCCTCCTTCCCGACCAATAGCAATGCTATTACAGATAATAAATTAAAGGTAAGAAAAAAAAACTGCATATTTACAGAATATTGTCCTTACAATAATTTCCAAGTTGTCCAAGTTGGGCATCTTGTAATTATGCCTAATAAAATTTAATGACGGCCTACTGCCTATTTCATCTTAGCTTTACCTGAAAATTAACATTAATTTCCACGTACGAAATTTGCACATGGGAATTAATACTAGTTATTTCTTAGTTGCCACTCTCTTCCTCATCGCACAAGCAGTAACATGAGTTGTGTGTAAGCAGGGTTGTTCTACTTAAAGACTAATTGCCCCCTGATAAGCAATAATTCTTCCATTACAAAAAGGTGGAAGAAAATGATGTAACAAATTTAATCAGAATTTATTCAGATTCTGCTTGCTCGATGATGTTCAACACGCAATCTCTCAATAGACATACTTTCCTTACGAAAGTAAGCATTGAGAATCATAATGTCCAAATTACAAACATGATTTATCGTTGATCTGAGCTCACACATAATTCAAGCATTACAAACAAAAATATCAGATAAATAAAAGTAATCTGACCACGTACCTATTTGTTTCTGATACAGACAATCCCCAGAGAGCACCAGCAGCTCTCTCCTGAAGGCCATGGGAGGCATTTGAACTGGAATTTGCTAAAGCAACCTAATAACCACAAAAGAATTTAACACTCAAGTGAGCTGAAAATTTCTTCTTCTAAAGAGTGAATATTTAGTCTCTTTCGTGATTATCTCTGCCTATTGTTGCCGTTCAATATTATATAGCAACAGTCATGCATCTAACTCTATTCAACATTGATTACTTAAAGTGAAGCAAGGATATCACAAGTGAGGAATGAAAAAGTTAACTAAATAAAATCCTTAAGTTTTATTTATGAGCTCATGAATTGTGAAATTGGTCGGTGCTGGAGAGCAGTAGATGCAAATAAAAGTAAACTACCAGATAACATAGATGAATTATAGTGAGCTGTAGGTGAATTTATACTTTTTGTCCTGGAAATGTGAACCAAGCTGTAGTTTTATGTCGGTTGGGTTAGATTTGGCTTCGATTTGTCCAAAAAATTATTGCACTTGTTCAGAAATTACTGTGTTAGCATAAAACCACGTGGTCAGCATTAAATTCATACCGATTGAAATAGTAAGCAAATTGAGAGAAAAACTTATAAGAATGTGATATCATGTTATATACTCACTGTTTTGGAAGAAATTTTTGACAGATTTATAGTTGCATTCAAGTACAAGCATGAATTTAACTGAATAAGACTCCATAATAGAATAGTTGTGGTCAATTTCAAGAATGTGGAAACGAAAAAATTTTTTTTTTTTTTTTTTTTTTTGACAGGGCGGAAAGCCCACTTAGAACCTGATGTTAACAACTCTTATCCACATAAGATAATTCACTGAAGCATGTTTGGGAAGAAAAAAGACGGTCTTTTTAACTGATAGGTATCTGTGTCCCATTAAGAGTTCAAGCTCAATTGCAGACCCTTACTGTGTAAAACATAATGAAACGTCACTAGTGAGATAGAGAATTAAATGATTATGTCTTGGAATAATTTTAATTGTCAAAGTCATCTCATTTGAGGGATATTTGATGGCTTATGCAGATTAGTCAATTACTTTAAACTCTCAAAGAAAGAACTGCCTCTTGAAAATTGAAACATACTAAACCATAACGTCATTAGAAAATATTGAATCACTGATTGGGATGATAGAAGGGAGAAAACTAAAGGAACCCTTTTGAGGTAAACTGGCAAGCCCACAACTACTTAACAGAACCTCTCAAATAAATATGGCTCCCAGATCAGTTAGCTTTTAGATAGTACATGCAATCACCTTTACAGCAATAACTAGAGGGTCTTTAAAAATGATTAGACTAACATTTAAAGAAACGAAAATACTAATGTCATACCAATGCCTCAACTCCACCAACTAAGGCAATTGCTTCTCGATTTCTGTCGTCAAAGGATAAATTCCATAATGCACCAGCAGCTTCTTGCCTATGAACCAGTCACCATGGTGTTAGTTCTATGCTAAAAAACGAGTATTATATAACCACAAAAAAATCCGGCCTACTTAAAGGATTTAGAAAATATATCAGTAGAACAAAAGGGGTGTGGCCCCATCTTACCTAACACCTTCATGAGGAGAGCGAGTAAGTTGCACCAGAGCATCAAGAGCTCCAGCCTCCTGTCCTACTGCAGCATTGTTATCGTTTGTATCCCCATGGGCAGCCAAATTTGCCAAAGCCCGAGCTGCCTGGAACAATAAGATCAAGGGATGTTTATCAGAAATTGGAGACAGTTTTGTCCCCTTCTTTCCATATTGAATACCGAGCACTAGAAGAAGTTGAAAATCTGGAGACTTATTCAAGTAACTGAGTAAGTGACTAAAAAAGTGGTGAACTTGGGAAGACATGACCCCATAAGTAAAAAAATAAAGATGTAAAGCAGAAATAGGCTTTTAGCACGTGAAAACCAAGTTTTTGATGACTCTCAATAGATTATTTTGGAAATCATGCAGTAATTAAGCTCTATCTCAATCCACAGACTTTCAATCTTGAATGGTAAACACTAATTTTTTTTTCTATTATAACAATACATGCATTATTAGATCAGTTCCATGGTGGTCTGTGGAGAGAAATTTTCACTTGGCGGCAACACCATTAAAAGATTAAGTTAAGTCGCATAAAAAGAAAATGACAAACAGCGTGGCCATACTCATGCCAAAATTAATGGTAGAAATATCTAACAAAAAATATGCCTAAAGTCTATTAGCTATTAAGGATGTATTTATGTTTCAGGCTTTCAGCATTACTGGCAAATTCTTATATACACCACTTTTACCGTGCAACTGGGTTTGCATTTTGTGTGTATTTTAAAATATTATTAGTTGTTCCATTAACAGGTATTAGTTAGACAGTATTAGTCGTTTCAGTTAAAAGTATCAGTTGTTTTACTATAAAGTGATAGTTGCAAACCAGTTGTACGATAGAACTGTTTTACATAAGACCAACTCTTCCCCACGATGCTCCTCTCTTCCGAACCAAGAGGAAAGAGCGGGGAAGCTTATTGGGTACTAAAGACCTTTACATTTCATGGTACATCAATCAGAATGTCGAATTGCTTAACAGTCGAAACAACAGGTTAGCAAAGTGGGGCATTTTGAGAAAATAAGAAATAGATATTGGTTTTCGATTAGAAGAGGAAACCACCTGCTCTTGCACTCCATCAACCTTGCAAGTCCGAGCTAGTTTCACCAAAGCATGCACACCATTAACTAAAGCAATTTCAATGCTGCATTTTTCATCTGCTGCCAAATTTGCAAGTGCACCAGCTGCCCTTTCCTGAAATCAATGAAAGAAACAGTCAAAACCTACTTAGGCCTATTACAGCAACTTGGCTACCATTTTATGTTGGATAACATAAAGGCATGAAAATTACTATCGAACATACCAAGACTCCTTCACCACCACTAGACTTTGACCATTTAAAGATAAGGTCCACTAGGGCACTAACTCCACCAGCTTCTTCAATGGCGCCCTAGAATAGAGATTTTATTTCATAACATGAAGAATAAATCATTAAATGAAAAGAAGATTAAGGGAAAAATAATTAACAGAAAACCTTGTGCCCATCACCAACAGAAAGGTTCCACAGTCCTCCTGCAGCCTCTTCAGCAACCAATCTGTTGGCAGACCTCGCAAGATTTACAAGAACGGTGATGCCGCCTTCGTCCGCCACAGCTTTGGCAACATTAGCATTAACTGATAAATTTGCAACGGCCTACATGTAAAACCAATTTAAATAATATGAATTTGTCCACCATAAATGATGATAAAGCTTTAAGACCCAATGAATGACTATTCTACTCTGCTAATATTGTGCCACTGGGAAAAGGAAAATACAAGAGAAGGATTGCAAGGAGATCATGAGAATGACTAAAGGCAAGAGTTAATTTCAGACAGAATGACCTTAGACATAAAGCAGCAGAAATTCTTATCCAATAAGCACCTAGCAAAGTCTTATGTAGACCAGTTTTACCGTGCAACTGGTTTGCATTTTGTGTGTATTTTTAACAGTATTAGTTGTTTCAGCCTAAATGTATTACTTTTGATAGTATTACTTGTTTTACTAAGTGATAGTTGCAAATCAGTTGCACGGTAAAACTGTTTTACATGACCAACTCAGTCTTACCTTAGCAGCTTCTGACTGAAGTCCATCCCTCCATGATCGGGCAAGGTTTAACAAAAGGCGTATGCCATCATCACGCATAACTGCTTCAGCCCTCCCAGTGTCAATATTGGCATTTTCATCATCAATTACAACAAAAGTTGCAAGAGCTGTAGCTGCCCTTTCTTGAACCTCCTCCTGATCACTTTGCATGAAACTAAGTAATAAAGCGGTGCCTTGATCAAGCCAAAACTTATCCAAACCAGGTGGATTGATTTCAGATATACGTAGAAGTGAATACGAAATGATCCACTCTAGCCAATTCAGCATCTCGTTTGATTTCTTATGCGCCTCAGAATATCTCAAAAGCAGAAAAATGTTCTTATCTTTCATTGGCGAATCGACGAATAAGTCGGCTACTCCTTTAAGAATGTCGGTGAAAACAGCAAACAACACTTTGCCGTTACGATTGTTATTAGAGGAAAAGACAGCATCCTTCTCAAGCAAAGGACAGTTCAAGGCGCATAAGATCTTCATGCTTGATGAGGATGATAAGAGTCTTGAAGCTGCATTCGGGCTTATATCTGTTCTAGAAACATCTAAGCCAATCAGGTGTTGCAGCTTACCCCAATGTTGTGCTACTAAATTCCAATTTATATAAGTTGTCCCTGCAACTGAGAGGAATCGAACTGACGTAATATTTCCAAGGGCGGTCTCGTCCACCTTTCGACAGTCGATGAATCCAATATCCGTCAAATTTTGGCAATTTTTCCCTAAAGAATTGATAGCATCTGCATCCACTTCTTGAATACCAGACAACCGAAGTTTTCGTAGTTTTGGACAACAAATTGCAATCGCTTTTATAGCATCACCGCTGATCTTTTCACAGAAATCTGGCCCAATCTGAAGGCACTCTAGTGCTTTATGTCGAGCTGCAAGGACACCGACTGTGGCATCACTCAATTTCCTGCAACATTCGCCATTTATCTCACGTAAAGTTTCAGCTCGAAGGCTTATAATAGCCTCAGCAGATTCATGACCTCGAAATCGAAGCTTCTGAAGATTCTCACACATGGGGGCAAGTGATGAAGCCCCCGAAGCATCAAGCTTATGAAACCGAAGATCTAAAAGCTGCCACAAACACAGAGATTTACCAAGGACCCTCCATGTCCGGCAGGTTGAAGATAAACTAGCTCGATCACGATAGCTCAGACAAGAGAAAAGCTGAATCATAGTATCATCGGGTAATTTAGTCCACTCAAGCTCCACTTTCTCATCAATCTCAGGACAATCCACTCTCTCTATGCCCCCATTTACAACCCTCCTTCGTACTCTCCTAGTCATACTTGTAAAAGCTCAGCACACAGAACCTATTCAAAGACGAAAAACGATACACACTCAATGCTAAAGCCTAATGGTATATTAACAGGCAGAGAAACAAGCTAGAAAACAGAGTTCTTCCCCATTGATTGCTCTGGACTGTTCTTCATTGATCAGAGTCACAGCATTAGGTGCAAACATAATCAAATTCAAAGACTCAATTTTTTACAAACTAATGAACCACAGGTTAAACAAAAAACCTCAATCTCAATACAAAACAAAAAGCGCCAAGTAGGAATGCCCTAATTCTTGTAACCAACTGATTCAACATATAAACAGAAACTCCATACAATGATAGGATATACCCACAATCAAGAAACACATCATACTCAAGGAAAGTAAATTTTTTTATGTTTTCCTACGAAACGAGTGTTTTAGCCTTTTGGGCCTTGCAATGAAACCTTAAATCTCTAGTCTTGGCATTGAATCTATTGCCCTGTCACCATAATTGTATGCACGAAACTTCAAAGGTATGTAAAAAAAGAATGATACCTGATGAAGAACAACAAGATACAGATTAGCAAAAAAAGGTATGAGTATCAGAATTCGCAAGATATATAGGTATATATAGAGAGAGATGGAGGGAATGGAGGAAGGGTTTGAGAGGATTCAGGTAGCAAAGATGTAAGAGAAGAGAAAATGTATCCAAAGCCTAAAACTTGACCATCTCCTCACCCTTGTCTCACACACGCACGCCCCCCTCTAATGGTATTGGTGTAATACAAATTTACACAATCACACTTGTATGAAATTACGTAGTGTCAATGTGTGATTCAATTTTTATTTTTATTATTTTGGTTACATACTTACATTTGAAAGGACTCAAATTTGAAATTTTATTCAGGTTGAAATATGCAATGGACTCAAAGTTGAAATTTTTTTGGTTGAAATATGCGTGTCTCTCTTTTAATTTCTAGGTTTTAGTTTTAAATATAATGCACTGAATTGAATATTTAATACAATAATTATTTTTTTAGGATTTCGAGTTGTTCGGATAGAAGTCAAAGAATTAAATCCGATCAACATTCTAGTTCATATCACTTGCTTCCTCGAGCTAGGAAGGTAATTTTTTGGTCGGACTCAGCAATAAAGAAGTTCAATATTCCAGATTATAAATTTTTAAATGGGACACATTTGGGATTAAATGACAATCGTTTCCTCGATCAGAAAGACAATTCTCTGGTTTAACTCTTTAATTTGGAGGTTCGACATTCAAATCATTCCTTTTCAGAAGGCATCGTTCTTGTTCCATGTGACCCTGTCATCTCAATCCCTCCACCACTTCCGTCCAAATACAAAGTGTCAAAAATCAAGGCGAGTAGCAAGTAGCTTTTGGTACAAGTACAAGAAAATGTGCAACTTCCCCATATTGCACCCTACAATAGAGGGTCAGGCTCACGAGTTCACCTGAGCGAGTATACTACTTGGATGATCGTACACGGTGTCACGGAAGTCATACAATTTAGAAATTTATTGCTGACGCTGGGTAATCAAACACACCAATAGTTATATTCGTCACCATTAGGTTCAACCCCATCATAGGTAGGACTAGGTTCAATCCCATCATGGGTACAGGGTCGGTCCTATTTTGAATCCGATGAGGCGACCGAATCATGCCCGGAAATATTGATAATTTTTAGGTAATTTTTTATGCATGTATACCTATTTTATTATATATATTTGTATTTGAAATCATAACAAGAAACATTTGTTGCTTAGTGGGAGTGGCTTGGCCTATTTTATTTATCCACTACTGTTCGAACTTCGAAGCCTATTGTTGGCTTTTGTACTATTTTTTTAGGTAACTGCAATATTAACACAACAAAAGCCTACGTCTAAGCCTAATATAGGGGATTCAAGTTAGGCTTATAATTTTTTTGCTCAGTTTATATTTATGACTTACCTCTTTAAAATAACAGCAATACATTAGAGAAGAACAATATTCAACTTTCAAATTGCAAAATCTTGGCATTGAGTAATGGACAAATTATAAAAACAAGACTTATATTTATCTCTTATTGCACTTTAAGGACCTAACTTTAAACTTTTTCAGGGTAGGTACTTAACTTTCAATTTGTTGCAAAAAAAGGATCTGGGTAGTTTTAAGACAAAACAATAGTTTTTTTTTCCAATTTGCATCTAACTTATTTCGTTCTCAGCCCTAAATAAAAAACAAGGTATTACATCAATAAAAAATAATTGTTCTCAACTTTTGTGTTCTTTTCTAAAATCCATTCCTTTATATTCACAGTTAGGGGTGAAAAATTAATGAAAAAATCGATATACTGCGTTTATCAAATTGAAAAATACAAAAAATATCGATTTTTTCAATATACCGCGAATTGCGGTATAATATGGTAATATGCATTCTAAAATTGTGATATTTCAATATACCAAAAAAAAATCGATATTTTGTTAAAAAAATTATGTATACTGATATTTCGGTATGATAAAATATATCAAAATTTCGGTATGGGACAGTATATATCGATACCAATCGAAATTTTTAGATACCGAAAACTTTAGTACGGTAAGTAAATATTTTTTATTTATTGAAATTTTATGTATGCCGAATTTTGGTATACAAAAAACGATATGAATTTTTAAATATAAAAAAATTGGTGCAAGTATATGATATGTTATATTATTACTATATGATATGATATGTGTTACTAGTACTAAGAGTGCGGTATGCCACTTAATATTAATTAGTAGTTCTTCTTTGTAATTCTTCGAACTACTTATTCGGTATTTTCTACTGTAAGATTTTGTCTGTAATTATTTGAGTATTTGTAGTCGTTGTATTTAATAAATTTATTTACGTTTTAAAAAAATATATATTAGCAGTTATTAACTCATTATTGGCATTTATTATATATATTTTTTTTTTGAAAATATCATTATTTTTTATAAAGTGGTATATAAAAAATAAGTGAAAATATATATTTTTTGTCTTAAAACTGTCTGGGTCCTTTTTTTGCAACAAATTGAAAGTTAAGTACCTACTCTGCAAAAGTTTAAAGTTGGATCATTGAAGTACAATAAGGGGCAAAGATAAGTCCTGTTTTTACAATTTGTCCTTGAGTAATTTATACTTACGACATATTTATGTAGTATTATTTTATTGTTATGACTAATTTATATAGAATTTTATTTTGCTTGTATGAGTGAAGTATATTGAAATTTTTATATGATAGTATTTGTTGATTAATAACGAAATGAAATTCAAATTTTAATTTGATTTTGACATATTTATCTAATACTTTTTTAAGAAACTTTTTTTTAAAATATTTTAGTATTTTCTTTTTAATTTAAGTAATTATTATTTATTTTTTCTTAAAAATTCAATAAAAAAAACAAAGATCACTATCAATATATACTTAGTTGTAATAAATAAGTAATTATACATAGTAATAATGAAATAAAAAACAGGTTAAATGAGGAGAAATTAGAAGAGGATTATTCTTGTAGTAATTTTAATTTGATTTTGACATATTTATATAGAGAATGACTTTTGTGAAATATTGCACCCTATTGATATGTGCAATACAATATAATTAATGCAATTTTCTTAAAAATTCGCGGGTCGGGCGGGTCAGGGCTATGCGTTGTGGGTTGACGCAAGCGAATATATATTTATAGAAGTATATCTTTATTAAATATGTGTTGTAGCCTAGTGGTTCATTCATGTTTGTTCTTAATGTATGTGGTCGCAGATTTAATTCATATTGAGCACATAATTTTTAAAATATTTTTTTTATGTGTTACTACATGAAAAAAAAAAGTGATACTTATAAAAACGAAATGTGTTACTACGTGAAATAAAAATTACATTATCATTTTTTTTAAATACATTATCACGTGGTAACACATTGTTGTTCATATGGTAACACATTGTTGTTCATATGGTAACACATGAGTATTCATTTAGTATCACGACTACATGTGTACATTGTTACATATTACTAAAAAATCATATGTTACTACATGAACAAAAAGTGTTACCCTATGAAGAAAAACGTGTTATCACATGAACAAAACCAGTACAAGAGCGAAAATAAATTCTCAGTCCAAAATTACAATTTTAAAGAACAACTTGATGTGTTACTACATGAACAAAAGAGTGTTATATATTACTACATGAACAAAAATGGGCGAAAATATTTCATTTTTTTAAGGAGACGGCGCGTTAGAAGCTTTGTCATCAGATCCACCAGTTTTGTTGGGCAAAAGCACCGGATTAATATTGGACAGTGAGCCCCTGCAGCAATTTCCCAAGTTCATCATCATTCTTCTGGACTTTTTGTTGTCCCTAGCCAATTCAATCAACTGCAATTTCAAAAGAAAATTAATTAACAAATCGAACACTCTGATAAATAAAATGAACAAATCACACAAAACAACATTGAATATAACCTCTGTATTCCAGAACAGTGGCAAAGAAGATAGGGGCTCCGCCGCTGAGCGTATCTGCCCTTTTTTAAGAAATGGAAATTGCAGGTCAGCCTTCATGGATTTTGTTAACGACAGAGCTTGAAAAAGAATCAGTATCACTATAGTTCATATCATGTGTCTTTTTGCATTTATGTGTTTATTGAGTTGAGTGAATTCTCTATATTAAATATTTAGATTATGTGAATTTTAGATATAAAGTTATAAAGGAAAAGTGGATGAAAATGGAAAATGGAAAATGGGGAACATGTATAGTGTATCCCTTTCCTCTTCAAAATCCAAAAAATATAAAATAAAATACATATCACTCATCATATATAGTTTCCATTATCTTCCACAAATATAATTCATTTTTCTGGAGAAGTAAAACTGTAGCACGTCCCATATTGATGAATACTGTGTATTACCGTTTAGAATTTTCATTTTCTTTTGTGTTTATTATATATTTTATACTAAAGTGGATCTTAAATGTATATAACCTATAAATAAATTTTAATTAAAATAGTTTTAGGTGGAATTAAATTTTATGTTGGAATTTCAGAAAAGTTGGTTGCGTTTTTAATATAAAACAATTAATAACAGCCATGTAAATAGGATAAAATGTTTATTTTTAAGGAATATATATATATATATATATAAGTTATAACACAACACTTAAGCCACCACTGATACAATTTTGATTAAAATAAAATATCAATCAATTTTTTTTTATGAATCATAAAATTAAAAAAAAGTCGAAAAATACTAGTTCATAAGGTAAAATATTATATGTTCATAACACGAAAATATTAGTTGCACATTAAAAAAAATATTAACATTGTCTGACCCAGAAACTATTTTTCTATTGTATGAAGTAACACTTTTCTTCCTATGGACTAACCCACAAAATATTAGGTGAATATTATACTTTCCATTAAACTCTTGTCGTAAATTAAAGCCATGTACAGAGAAAGAGCAGCAACAGAACTCTTGGGCCTCAAATATACCAATCTATCACAACACAGTTACTCGTATCAATTTCACAAATGGAAAAAGGAAAAACCCAAAAAAATGAAAAGAAAAAAAAAAAACTATGCTGCTGTATGGTTTATTTTCAGCAAGATTATAATTCTGAATGGTAGAAACCAGGAGATTTTCAGAGCAAAGATTCCATCTGATTATGGTGTTGCAGGTTTCTTAGTACAATACGAGCAAATATTTTGGCTTCAAGAGGTCCAGCAGCGGCAGCCGCTGCTCCACGGAGCACTCGTGGAGCTCCGTCTTTCTTTAGAAGGGTCGCGTGGTGCATTCCATGCCGACCACCCGGAACCGTAAACTGAACAAGAGCGAACGCGGCGCATGACTTTAGTGTGGGAGAAGGGTTTCGTAGCATAGCAACGAATCTTCCAATCTCATCGGAGCTGAGTAACAAAAAAACGTTAATCGAATGAGCAAGGCAACATATTTCAGGACTAATACTGTTTCGTGGAAACAACTCTGAAAATACCTTTTAGTAGAACAACTAATACCTTTTAGTAGAACAACTAATACTGTTTAAAAATGCAATTGAGCTGCACAGTGCAACTGGTGTATAAATATTTTCCTAATAATAACAATAATAAAATGACAATGAGGTCGAGTAAACTATATATTTTACTGAAAAACAGGCAAAATGAGGAATGAGATAACAAAATCGGAAGGTAATGGAAAAGAAAATTTTGTGCATTTGACTTTTGAATAGAAAAAGCTGGAAATCTTGGACTCAGCTAGAAAGGGCTCAGAATCACTTATTAGACATAATTCCACACAGTTTTGCACTAAATGCACAAAAAAATAATCCCATCTCTATAATTATGCAAACAGAATGAGGTTGAGAGAGAACCTGCATCTGAGATGGCCTGCTTCTTGTATACGAGCGGATTCTGTTACTTGTGTCAATGCTGCAGGGGCTGACGATGCTGCAGCAGCAGCTAATGCTTGAGGATCTGCAAAGCTCATAACGAAAGCTTCTATGCGTTTCAACGCCATTCTCCTAGAATCATCTAATTTTGTGCTCTTGGAACAGCCCTTTGTTGATGTTCCTACCACAGCAACTTCATCCGTTCTGTAAAGTGAAATTGCAAAATTTACTAATATACCCACCCTTATATATAGGAGTTCAAAAAGAGATGAATCAACACGAAAGGGTTGTTAAATACCTTCCATCAAACATGTAGGTCAATGCCAAAGCAGATATGAAACGTGCCATTTTTGATACAGAAGTAGAACAAACATGGACCAGAGCAGCAACGCCTCCTTCGTCCACAATGCGCAGAGCATTACCCGGATTAAAGGCAAGATTCCAAAGAGCTCCTGCAGCTGTCTCATGCACGTCCTGAAATTTGATTCATATTATTTTAATTAGAAACTAAAAATTCATTCTGTGTCCAAAAAGTTTTACATATAAGTAGCAATCAGCTCAGAATACTCTGACACATGTGGTTTATGGAAAAAACTCCTATTATATCCCAAAAAAAAACAACGGAAGGCATAGGCAGTGGTCGTGAGGATTTTAATGCTCACATTAGAATCACAGCTTTGGAGATTAAACACAATTTATGTGATGACAGTTTCTGATGATATTAATGGTGATAGAAGAAAATTTATAATTCACACATTTTACAGGCCGCTTTAAGCGTAACAGCTTTAGGGCACTTTGTAAAGCTTCTATAAATATGTAGACCATATAGTGCTACATAATTACATGAAGATAGATGTAATCTACAAGAAACACATAAACAAGCATGGAGCGCTAATACTTAAACCAACTTGAAGCAACCCAATGTTTACAAGAAAATCACGAGCAATAGGTGAAATTGATAGCCAACTCAACACTATCTAAGCATTATCATGTCCTTACAATATAATGAAAAGAAAGAAAAGAATATTTGCCACATTCATGAGCCACAGTTAATTTCCATAAGTATAGGACATGCATTCGATTAGTAAAGCCAAAAGAGGCCAAATAAACTTCCCTAATGACATCAATGAATTATTTTAAAGATATCACATTAGTAAAGTGTACTCGAGTTGTTAAATTTTAAACAAATGTTATCTCTAATTTAAATTTATGGTTTGATGGTCATTCAATATTGATGGTATGAGAGTTAGACCAAATAATGTCATCATGAGTTCAGTTCGGCTCTCACTACCTACCCATTTGGCCAGTCATAAAAGAAACTTCACGTTCCAGGATTCATAAAAAAGTAATTAGTCGTCGCACAGGGGCATGTTAGAGTCATTAAATATTAAACGAATTTGCTTTCTAAGAAGTTAAACATTTAGATGTTATATAAATTAAATAATGCGCCTGAAGTTACAGAAGAGAAGATACCTCATGCGTGCACAGGTGGGCAAAACTATGCACAAGCACCATTTCAGATTATATCCAACCTTCATGATCTTTGAATACCAAAACATTTTATCAGAAACAGCACTTTCTTTACAAATTTGAGATTTCATCTTTTTTCTCAACAAATTTGTTATTTAAATCTCAGTCTAATGTCAAACTTTTATAAACGGCCCTACCACTAAAAAATCTCATATTTGTCATGAGATCGTGCTTTTATGGAAATGCAGTGTGTTATTGATTTATGTTAAAAGCCATATCCTACTAAGCATGGTGATTAAAACCTCAAATGTGCAAACCTCACAAACATACAACCAAAAATTTGGTAAAACATAAATAAGTTGATGTCAAAAAAGACTACAAAGGCTCCACCCATATTTTTTGGTAAACATACCTCAGCATCTGATCGAGCAAGCACTATTAGTGGTGTCACGCCTCCTTCTTGACCAATAGCAATGCTATTAAATGATGAAAAAAAATTAATACACAAGTTATACGTAATAAACGAATAAAATCCACATATTTATCAAATGGAACAGAACATGTAAATAAAGTAGAATTTACAATTTACACAGCTCCAAGTTATTGTCAATGTTTTATCTTAATCAGTCGGGGATAGATCTGATTGAATCCTGTGAAACACTCTGTACAGAATTTTCCAAATTGCAAATGCCTTTAATTATTAATATGGATTCTCAATTACTCGAACATTAGAAGAAGACATTTCAAATAAATTAAAGAAGTCTGAGAAAATACCTATTTGTTTCTGACACTGACATTCCCCAGAGAGCACCAGCAGCCCTCTCCTGAAGGCCAGTAGAGGCATTTGAACTGGAATTTGCTAGAGCAACCTGATAACCAGAAATGAGTTAAACAAAACTAAAATCTAATGTGTCATTAGTGCAAAAATTTGGCCAAAGGAAATTTGGAATAAAGTTGCAACTAATTTACGTAGCAACTATTATGCAACCAATTGCATTCACCATTAATGCCTTAAAGTGAAGCAAGAATTTTGCAAGTATGTAAGCAAGGGTTTCGTTTGTGAAGTTAAGTAAATTTATTTACTTGATTGAGTTTATGAGATTAAAAAATCAATCAATATGACAATAACTGTATAACTAGGATCATGAGCTTAATTTTAAGAATTATTTGTAAAACAAAATTCTTTTCTTCTCCATGAAAAATGCAAAGTTGCCAGAGCAATAACTACAAATTATAACTCAAAAACTCTACTTATGTGCTAATAAGATAGATGGAAAAAGAAAAAGTGAAAAAATGGAAGATTAGCTTAAGACGTTCAAAACCAAGAAAAGTAAAAAGCTCCATAATGAGTTTTATGGTCACTCTTCCAACTTTCTAATAGTCCCACTCCATGAGTAGCTCACTAATTCTAATTAATAAACAGACCATCTATAGGATAAGATAATAAGCAAGTATAACGCCACCTAGCCCACAACTATCTAATGCATCCCTTGAATACGCATGGCTTGCAGACAAGTTACAATGTAATCACCTTTGCAACAATTACTAGAGGGTTCCTAGAAATGACTTAACTAGGACATGCTAAAAATAAAATAAAATAAGTGATACCAATGCCTGAACTCCACCAGCTGCCGCAATTGCTTCTCGATTTCTGTCGTCAAAAGATAAATTCCATAATGCCCCTGCAGCTTCTTGCCTATAAATCAACCACCAATTGTGTTATTTCCATCCTCAATAACAACAGACATGTCCTATTTAGAAAAATTTATCTAGAAATCACATCATTGGAATAACGAGGCCCATCGTACCTAACGCCTTCATGAGGAGAGCGAATAAGTTGCACAAGAGCATCAAGAGCTCCAACCTCTTGTCCTACTGCAGCATTGTTGTCATTGGTATCCCCATGAGCAGCCAAATTTGCCAAAGCTCGAGCTGCCTGGACAATAAGGTCAAAAAAAATAAATTATCGGTTTCCCCCCTCTTTCAAAACTTGCATAGAGATATTTTATGTATTGTATAGTGAATGTTAAGATTAAGTCACTGAACTTTAAAGTAGCAATGTGAAAAACATCTGGAGACTTATTAAAAGAAGTGCCTAGACTGGTGAACTTCATAGATATGATCCCATAAATTGAAACGTAATAATGTGAAGCAGAATATAGAAATGTGGAAAAAGGTCAAAAAATAGGCTTGTAGCCCACGAAAACCAATCACTGGATGAAACTGCACAGATTATTTAAGGAATCACGCAGTAATTGTGCTCAATTTCAATCCATCACAGATCAAGCTTCAATCTTGGATGCTAAACAAATTTATTCAGTTAAAGAAACATACATAATGAAATCAGTTTTATGCTGGATTGGGGAAAAATACTTCTGGGGTCACATAAAGATAATGACCACCTCGCGGCATGCTGTCATGGAAATTCAACAGTAGGTATAAGACAGGGCTCACAATTGATCGAACTAACAGCATTTATGCATAGAGTTTATCAACTATCACAGAAGTGTGAACCGGGGATTTGTTGAGGCCAGCATATAAATCTAAGAATTGATAGAAGGGATTAGATTTACATATTACTAGTCTTGACATTTCAATAGTTAAATATTTACCGTCCACAACTATTTCCCCAGATGTTGCTCTCTTCTGGACCAAGAGAAGGAAAAGCAGGGAACACCGCATTGGGTACAAGTAGTTTCAAATTCATGGTTATCGATCAGAATATTTGATTGATTAACTTACAGTTGAAACAGGACCCTAAGCAATATTCAAAAGATCTGAAATTTTTTCTTCTTTTTTTTTCCCATTTTAAATTTTTTTACCTGCTCTTGCACCCCTTCAACCTTGCAACTCCGAGCTAGTCTAGCCAAAAGCACGTACACCACCCACTGAAGCAACTTCAATGCTGCATTTGTCATCTGCAGCCAAATTTGCAAGAGCACCAGCTGCTCGTTCCTATACCAATCAAAGTTATAGCCACGACCTTATTAAGCCTATTGCATCAACTTGGCTTCTACCCACGGTAATACACAAGAAACATTTGAACAAAAGTGAAACAGGAATACTGAAGACTGTGGAAAAACGTACCAAGACTCCACCACCACCAGTAGAACTTGACCATTTGAAGATAAGGTCCACTAAAGCTTTTACTCCACCAGCTTCCGCAATATCACCCTATAATAGAACTTGTATTTCATAAATTCAAGAATAAAGCATCAAAGGAAAAGCAAATAAGAACAGAGTAAACAAAAAAAGCAGAACCTTGTGTTCATCGCCAACAGAAAGGTTCCACAGTCCTCCTGCAGCCTCTTCAGCTACTAATCTGTTGGCAGACCTAGCAAGACTTACAAGAATGGCAATGCCTCCTTCCTCCGCCACAGCTTTGGCAACATTAGCATTCACAGATAAGTTTGCAATGGCCTACACGCAGAATCAATTTAAATAGCATCAATTTGATTACCATAAATGATGATAGATCATCAAAATGAGACAGCAAACGATAAATTCAGACACAAAAAAAATATTACCTTAGAAGCTTCTGACTGAAGTCCCTCCCGCCATGACCGTACAAGGTTTAGTAGAATACGTATGCCATTATCTCGTATAACAGCTTCAGCCCTCCCAGTGTCAATGTTGGCATTTTCATCATCTATTACAACAAAAGTAGCAAGAGCTGTGGCTGCCCTTTCTTGAACTTCCTCCTGGGCACTCTGCATGAAACTAAGTAACAAAGCTGTGCCTTGATTGAGCCAGAACTTATCTAAACCAGGCGGATTGCTCTCGAAATACGTGAGAAGCGAATAGGAGATAATCCACTCCAGCCAGTTCAAGATCTCCTCTATTTTCTTATCATTCCCAGAATTTCTCCAATGCAGAAAAATGTTCCTCTCGTTCTTTGGCTTATCATTTAATAAGCTACCCCACGCCTTTTAAGAATATCGGTGAAGATAGCCACTACAACTTTACCTTTATGATTGTTATTAGAGACAAAGGTGGCATCTTCCTCAAGAACAGGACAATTCAAGGCACATAAGACCTTTAAACTCATTGAAGATGACAAAAGTCTTGAAACAACATTTGAGCTTATATCTGTTCTTGAAACATCCACCCCAATCAGATGCTGCAGTTTTCCCCATTTCTCTGCTACTAAATTCCACTTTATGTTAGTGGACCCCGCAACCGAAAGGAAACGAACTGACGCAATGTTTCCAAGGGCGGTCTCGTCCACTTTTCTGCAGTCGATGAATCCAATATCCGTCAAATTTTGGCAATGCTTTGCTAAAGCATTGATAGCATCTGCATCCACTTCATGAACACCCGAGATTCGAAGTTTTCTTAGCTTTGGACAACAAATTGCAATCGCTTTTATAGCATCACTGCTGATCTTTTCACAGAAATCTGGCCCAATCTGAAGGCACTCTAGTGCTTCATGCCGTGCTGCAAGCACAGAGAGGGACGCATCAGTCATTTTCCTGCAACTATCACCATTTATCTCACGTAAGTTCTTAGCTTGAAGAGTTATAATCGCATCAGATTCAGGACCACGAAACTGAAGCTTCTGGAGACTCTGACACATAGGGGCGAGTGATGTGGCGGCTGTAGTATCGAACTTATGAGATCGGAGATCTAATGTCTGCCATAAACATGGAGCTTTACCAAGAGTCCACCATGTGCGGCAGGTTGAGGACAAACTAGCTCGATCACGATAGTTCAGACATGAGAAAAGCTGAATTACTGTATCATCAGGTAATTTAGTCCAGTCAAGCACCCCCCTCTCATCCAAAGTTAAATTCTCATCAATCTGAGGGAAATCAGACTTATCTTTGTCCCCCTTCACAACTCTCCTACGCACTCTCCTTCTCATACTTGATTCAAGATTGGTACATAAAACTCATTCCAAATGATGCACACTCAATGCTCAAAGCCCAAATCCTGAAATTGAGTTAAGCTACCTAAAATTAGCCAAATGGGAGTGCCCAAACTCTTGAAACCCAGAAATAGTATTTAATTACACACTTCATTCATTTGTAATATAAAGGCAGATGGGAATGTTGACTGATAGAATAAATACCCAATCACAAATACATCATGGTCAAAAAACAGTCAAGAATAAATCTTTTCCTACAAACCTGTGTTGTAGCGTTCTGATAAAACCCTAAATCTCCAGTTATTGCCTCCTAAAGATAATCGCATCCACGAAACTCCTGCGTATGTACATCAAGAAACAGATTTTAGCAGAAAGGCTTTGAGTTGGGCAATTGCCATTACGTCTAAATATGATTCACATACAATATAAGAAAGATAAATAGCTATATACACAGAGAGTTGAGAGAAAAAAAATAAGAAAGGGTGGGTGGGCAAGAATTCAGGTAATTACAGCATCAAAATATGCAAGAGAAAGCAAAGCCTAAAATTTGACCTCCTTTCTTACACGAACGCCTACAACAAGTCTTGTCAATGGTGAATGTATATCAATGGTATGAAATCCAGAATCCAACAAAGATGGAAACGAATTGTCTTTGAGGTGTCGTTGTGTACATTATTGTTTTCTTGACACCCAAAATCAAAATATCGATCCAATCCAATGTAGCAAATAGCAATTTTGGTTTGGTTGGGATCGGAATTTTGATTATAATTTGTTCACAAAATATAATTTATTTAATTTAATTTTGTAACACCATTCACTGTATAGACAAATCTTTATATACAAAACTCGTATAAGATGGTCTCATACATGATAAGTGATAAAATTTAATATAAAGTAACACTTATTTCTCTTAAAATGTTAAAGTTTCAATGCTCAAATTATGTTCCGTGTCACCGTGAGACCATCTCAAGCAAGTGTATCTCATCATTATATGTATCGTGCAGCTTAATTTAGTTTTTAAACAGTATTAGATGTTTCCACTGAAAAATATTAGTTACTTTTATCGAATAATATTAATTGTACAACAATTGTAGTCTGTAACTGGTGCATCGAAGTGGTACTCCATTGTACAATTTTATCAAAAGTAACAGTAAGAATAATGGCAAAGTATTATGTTCATCATGTTCACCGTACATCACTGTTAATATTGTTGGTAAGGATCAACACTTTACAAATAAAGTGTTGATCTTTACAAATAAAGTGTTGATCTTCAAATAAAGTGTTGATTTTTACAAATAAAGTGTTGATCTTTACAAACAAAAGTATTAGAGCATCCACAATGGTCCATCCAATGAGTACTTAACCATTGAATGGATGAAAGTTGGTGTTTAAAACCATTATGGGTGTTCACTAGATTGGAGAGAGAGGGTCATTCATCAAATGGAATGGATGGAGAGAGAAAATATTTTTTTTGGAGAAAAGTAATGATGTGGAGATAAAATGGAGGAGAGAGAGTGGATGGATGAATGAATTTTCATCCATCAATTGTGAATGTTGTTAGTAGTGTATGATCACATAATTCCTTCTCAAGAATCATATATCTAATAAAAAAAAAAATTACCGAAAGTCAAAAGTGTTTTCTCAGTTATTTGCGTTAGCCACACTTTTGTACTTCACATATTAGCAGTTTTCAGGCGCAAGACGGTCCTTCAGTACAACTAAAATGGAGAGGACTTTAATAACGACGGTGTTACTATTTTTTTTTCTTCATGTTGAAGTTGTTGCAAAGTGAGTTTTTCTCGCCTGGGCTGTTTTTGTCCATTTGTTTCTCATAATGTGAGATTTTCTTAACCATTGTGTGTTTTCTTAGTTCCAATTGTTCTTTCCCCAACCTTATTTGCTCTTTGAGTTGGTGGTGTTTTTTTTCTCAGTTGGTGGGGTTTTATATGTTTTGATAGGGTTTGACTATATTGGAAGTGATTTCGAACTAGATAGTGGCCATCGTGATCCACAAACTAGCCCGAGGGTTTGATTTCACTGATATTTTGATTGATGTGTGTCATTTGTTCTAATCAAAGTATTTTTTGAGCTTGTGCATATATTGTAAGTGAAAAACGCGACAGACTGCTTTTTTTTTTTTTTTGTTACTCTTCTTGGCGGTTTATTTTGTTTGAGACAATTTTCTCTCTTTTTTAATTAGAGGAGTTAGCATACTGTATACTTATTGATATTTTTATCAGTAAAATTATCAAAACTTAAAAAGTAAAAATCTTTGAATGGTTGCTCTTGAATGTTTGTCAAATCGTTGGAATTTTTAATGTTACAATATTTAGGTGCCTTTATATTGCATTATTTATAACATCAACGTGTATTTATAACATCAACATGAAAGGAATCTTCGAACGACTCTTAAACTTCCTGTAAATGGAATAACGTTTCCTTTTGAGTGTCTTGTCACCGTTTATTATGATATTTGAAATTTATGTTACTTTCTCAAATGTAACCTCAATGCCCCTCGTCCTCGATAGTCGAATATTGACTCTTTTGGTGAATGGATTGTGATCAATTGTGTCATTGGATGTTTTTGGTCCTATCGTATTAATTTATTATATAGTATTTCACTGTTAAAGTTGTTGCAAGTCGTGTTATGTGGAAAATGTGATGTGGCGTTTGTATATGACAACTTACAAACAAAATTACAACATGTACGACGTTATATTAAATAACTAGGAATTATTGATCCATTCGTCATAAATGACTACCTCTGGGGGCGTACCAAGCCAGGATTATGTTATTGATGACTTGGGGAATTGCGTCGAGCACAATTCACTATTGTTGAACACAATGGTTATTTGGGAGGATGAGATAATACTAGGGTAATCTCATGGAATAATTGTGGAAAAAACAACAACAACCTTTTTATCGCTCTTTTTGGACCTATTTATAGTACTTTAGGTGAGCTGGTGGTGTTCTAGCTAGCTCGAGCTAGCGATTTCGTACCATGCAAGAACTTTATGCGGAACTGCCACGTTTTCTAGCTTACCTCCCTGGTCGACATCTGTATTTACTTGTTTATGAAGTTTCTTACTTGTCACCTCATTGGAATGAATCGACCAGGTGGTTGTCTAGGTGCTTGCCATCATGTAGTTGTTGTTCGACGGACCATACCATTCGTTAAACCGTGTAACTAGAGATGTTAATCGGTAAAAGCTAAGCGGGCGCCCGCTTAAACCTATTATATGTAGGGTTAGGGCCGAGCAATGGTAGGCCCGTTTAAAACCGAACTTTTTTTACCGGGCGGTTAGCCATGAACTAAAGCGGGCTAACTTGCCTTGATTAATCCCGCCAAACTGATCACCCTAATTGGCCCGCCTTGTGTTATGTTAATATATATAATATAATTTTCTCTATAATTTTATAAGTTAGTCCAAGATTAATATCAAGTCATGTCTAAATTATAAAGGTGGGATCTTGGAGATGTGACAATAATACCAAGTCATGACTAATTTATTTAACTCTAAACGGAAAAGGTCAAGTTAGTCTTCATCTTATTGTTTTTATTGCTCTGTTCCTATGAATTGTGTTTGGACTTATGACTTATGATCTAGATGTTGGAGTATCAACTATCATTTGTTGTTTAATTTTGGATAATTGGAGTATCAACTATCATCAAGATTTTCTATTACATGCCATGTTTCGTTTTTTCAAAGATGCAGTACATAACTTTTTTTAAGAGAGGACAATGTGTGACATATATAATTTTTCAAAATTTATTGGGAGTCCATTAGGTGGCCCGTTTAGCCCGTAACACCCTAATGGGTTAGGGTCAACCCATTTAACATCTCTACGTGTAACATACCTGATACTTACTCGCCCTAAAGGGGCGAGCATGTTTTCCTCCACACTAAACCCTGCTCGATCACTTGTGCTCGTCTCTATCTACCCTGAATGGTTTGTGGGATAACTCTGGACGAGCACCCCAATTGTTCATAGTGCTCGCTGGATAGGCGAGCATGAATAAAGCCGTTGTAACGATCACGACCTCCTGGTACATACCTATTCGGCGGTCAAATGGTAGTAAAATTGACTTATTGGTACACATGTCCGTCTGACGTGTAAGGCCTAATATGGGGCCCAGTACCGATCACAACAAAAGTGTATTAAGCAATCACACTTTTGGAGACTTTGAATTGGGCTAGGAGCTAGGGTTCAAGAATTGGGCTAGGTGCTTTGATTAACATAATATGTGGTTCGAAATGAAATTTTGAAGGTAATAGCAAAATGAATATGTTTTATATGAATGAACTTGTATTCACGTGAACTCCCTTTTTCAGGATCACTGTTATGCATGTACATTATCATTGTTATATTATTTTTCATCGATATTTAAAAAGTAAAGTATTTTTTAAATAATGATATTATTTGTACGTAACAACAACATGCCAATTTGTTGAAAAATTATTTTCTAGTGGACTTCATTCGCCATCTATTTGCTTGGAGCTTCTATCATAATAGTACATAGTTTTGATTGTTAAAAAAAAAATATCATTTCTTTTTTTTATTTCTTCCAAATTTTAAAACTTGAGTTGCATCTCTTACAACTTTATCATTTATGACAACACCACCCAAAGATAGGCTCACTTCAGACTTGCACAAGAGATTTGAATTTACAATTATTAGCGACTGAATCATATTAAATTTTCAATATCCATCTGGTTTGAAGAATGTTTTATTTTCATAGAAAAATGTTACTCCATCCTTCCATCAATCTTATGCACACTTGTCTTATTTGTCCGTTCACCAATCTTATGTACACTTTTCATTTATGGAAAAAATCACGTTATTTTTATCTCTCAATCATCATTTAATTATTTCAAATAATTATTATCTTTTTCATTTTCACAATCAATAACTTTATTAATAAATAAATTCCACAATACTCCATAATTATCTTACTTTATCTACTTTATCTACATTTTTCTTAAAACCTTAGCCAAAAAACATTAGACATAAGATTGGTGGTTTTGAGGAGTATATATGTTTAAAATTTCTTAATTGATTAATAAATGTTATGAGATTGTTTTGCGCAAAAAAGAGAATGCTTTAATATTGTGATTAGATATCGTCATTAAATATTTAAATCAAACTTTAAATGAAAAAAAAATGAAAGTAAGACGCTTACAAAATGAGTACTTACATTCAAAATTTTTATAATCTGGGACCGACAATTAAATCGAATCGAGCACCGATTGTTTAATTTTACTTTTTTTAAATATTACCTATATTGCTTTAAAATATAAAATAAATATACACTTATAAATAATATAAAATTATAACTTGTAACTTGTAAGTTTCATTTTGAAATAAACGTAATATATTTATAGATAACATAATATAACACAATTAAAAAAGTTAAATTTAAAATAGGATTGATATAATTTAGGAATAAGTTTAAAATTAATAAATAAATAAAAAATAACAAAATATCGGTTCATTGATTTTCAATTTTTTTCCGGTTAAACTGTAAAAATAATCTATTTGGGATAATCGTACTTTTTCATGACCGGTTTGTGCAATACTTTTTCATGACCGATTCAGTCATGTTCTAAAAAAGAATAGGACTATTGTGAAATATTGCACAATAGTGGTATGTGCAATACATCACAATTAAGGTAAATTAAATAAAAATTTGCGGGTCATGTGGCGGGGCGGGCGGGTTGGGTAGGTCATTTGACTATTTACCTATTACATTTTATGCAAGGATATTTTTGTCAAATTGTGTTGTAGCCTAATGTTTTGGTCTATTTTTAGTATATTTGGTCGCAGGTTCAATTCTTACTTATCACATAATTTTTTTTTAAAAAAAATCAAGTTATTTTTGTATGTTACTATATGAATAAAAAGTGTTACCCTATGAAGAAAAATGTGTTACCACGTGAACAAAACCAGTATAAGCGCGAAAAGAAATTCCTAGTTCAAAATTGCAGATTTAAAGAATAACTTGATGTGTTAACTACGTGAACAAAAGAGTGTTACCATATGAACAAAAAAATGTTACTACATGAACAAAAATCAGTACAAGCGCGAAAAAAAATCCTAAGCGTGAGAAGAGTGCAAAATGATCTGAATTTCAGTACACACTTTATGTGGAGGGGTAATTCAATACCACACACATATTCTATTTTCTTCTCGTATAATTCACACCAAAATCCAAATTGAACAAACCTGATTTCATCCAATGATCAGAGCGAATCGAAAAAAATTAAATTGGACAAGAAATTAGAACACGAACGAGGAAGAAGAAAACTCATGAGATCCGCCAGCAATCTAAAGAGAAGAGGAAGAAGAAGAAATCTGGCTGCGTTAATTGGTGCGCAACTGGAAAAGATGAAATCCCATCAATCTGCCCTAACTTGACCCAGCAAGCCTCCGCGAATAAATAAGAAAAAGCTAAATTGCTCTATAATTGCACTTGTAAGTTGTATGCAATATTGCATATAAATTTTTGCCTCTGAAAAAAACTTCTTAACTTCATAATTAAATTCTTCCATTTTTTAAGATTTCGTAACATTTACGACAAATCAAAATTGATTAATTAATTGGATCTTTTTATCAAATTCATATGTAAATGACTACTGAGATACATTCAAATTACATTAATGAATCACAGAAATTCATTCAATAATGGAGAATTTACTATTCCTAGCATTTAAAATTTCGACGTGTAAAATCTACAAAAGGCAAACAAAATCACTTTGACGGTTTGACCGTTAGTTCCATTCATCTCCACTTGAACCTCACGCTTAAATACTTGTACCTGTTGGAACATATATATAGTACCAGCAAACAACGTTTACTCTTTCTCACACTATTATCCACGTAGGTCGATAGGTGAGGTGAGCTCTGCGATGACGTCATATCGCTCATCGTCGACATCATCTTTTATCTCTCATTTCTGGTCGTCAGCTCTTCGATCGAAACCCCTGTCGCGGGATGTGAGCTCCACCGTCGTTACGAATTCTGGCGACGGCCTCGAACGGCGGCTTGGCGTGTTCGATTTGATTCTACTCGGCATTGGCGCATCTATCGGCGCCGGAATATTCGTTGTCACCGGTACCGTTGCTCGCGATGCTGGTCCTGGTGAGTTTTCCTTTTTAATTAGGTCTCCTTTTTTTTGTTTGCTGAATCAAAATTACATACTTCATTTTTGAATTAGCTGAAGTTTGAATGTATTGAAAATGTCAAAGGATAAAAAAATGGTACATATTTGTTAGAAATTGATTAACCACTAGTTTAATTAGGGTTAAAGATTCAATACTCTAGTACTGCAAATACGTGAGTGTTCTGCTGATTCTGTACTTGTATGGTAGGTTTGGAGTATGACCGCATTTTTCTATACTATTCAAATAACATTAACATGCTAATGGTTTCCTTTTTCAGTTCGATTCACCTTTCAGTTATATAATCTATGATGAGAATCTGAAGTTAAGTAGCATTGATTTAGGCTTGGAAGTTAACTATTGTTCTGATTTTCCAATGCAGGAGTTACAATTAGTTTCATCATAGCAGGAGCCTGTTGTGTGCTCAATGCACTCTGTTATGCTGAACTAGCTACTCGTTTTCCAGCAGTTGTTGGAGGAGCTTACCTATATACATACTCGGCCTTCAATGAGCTCATGGCTTTTCTTGTGTTTTCTCAATTGATGCTTGACTATCATATTGGTGCTGCTAGCATAGCCCGAAGCCTAGCGAGCTATGTTGTTACTGTGCTGGAGCTGATTCCGTTCCTCAAGGGTAACATCCCAAGCTGGGTTGGGCACGGTGAAGAAGTTTTTGGAGCTTTATCTATTAATATATTAGCTCCTATCCTTCTAGTGCTTCTCACTGTAGTTCTGTGTCGGGGTGTTGGAGAGTCCTCCATACTGAATTCAATCATGACCGTAACAAAGGTTTTCTATGCATCCAAAACTTTACTTAAAGGGGATTCTGGCAGGGGGAAATTAATTGGTCATTTAGTAGTAATTATCTATAGAATAGCAACTAGCGCATCATTTTGTCTGTTGGCAATTGTTTCTTTGCATTGTCTTTCGGTTTTATGTACATATTACCAAATGTGACTGATCTAAACTAAAAGTTTCAAATTATTGACATACCTTTCTAAGAAGTAGTTATAATATTTGTTGGCACCAGTGGGAGGCATCAATATAAAATAACATACAGCTTATTTGGCCAAAATAATTAAACATTAGTAGATCAGATCCATTTTACTTTTTTTTATCAGTGTCCTCGAGTGCTGCTTTATATGGGAATGAAATCTTTTACATTGTAGTTCCATCAGAGAGGAAATGACCTATTTTGAGATTGGGGAATATTATAGTTGGCCAAGTCTCATAGCAGATGAATTTTTACTTGACTATCAATTACATTCTTTTAGGCACTGTTGAGAATTGGTGGATAAGGTAAGGTGGGAATAGCTATTAATGGATGTATACTTGAATCTGCAGTCAGGATTGAACCTCTTATTCCTCTAATTACTCTTTTGCAAAGTCAACTGGGTTTGGCAAAATGACAGAGGCATTGTATCTTTAGTAAAAACCGATAAATTGCAACCAAAATAGCATAGCTGGGGTTTCTTTACTTCTTATCATGCATGCATGAGGGATGTAGCTTTCTGGCTCGTCATAATTAACCTTCTCCATAATTCTGAATTCAAAGTTGCAACATGATGACTGACATAAAAAGATTTTGTGTGCAGATTCTCATTGTTCTTTTTGTCATCATTGTCGGAGTATTTGAGGTTGATGTCTCAAACTGGACTCCTTTTGCCCCAAATGGTTTTAAGTCAATATTGACTGGAGCAACTGTGGTCTTTTTCTCTTATGTTGGATTTGACGCAGTCGCTAATTCTGCTGAAGAATCCAAGAGACCCCAGGTATGTCAAAAGCATTTGACTTGACATAGCAGACATAATCTTGGTTCATCTTTATCACACTTCCTCAATCTTTGATGTTTCAGAGGGATTTACCTTTGGGCATAATCGGCAGCCTCGTTGTTTGTATTGCATTGTACATTGGTGTATGCTTAGTTATCACTGGAATGGTCCCATACCAATATCTTGGGGAAGATGCTCCTTTGGCTGAAGCTTTTACCTCCAGGGGCTTGAAATACGTATCTGTGCTAATCAGCTTCGGTGCTGTTACTGGACTTACAACAACACTTCTAGTTGGGCTTTATGTTCAAGTGAGTACTGCATGTTCGTTTTAAATTTTGATGAATATCTTGTTCTGTATTTTATGTGGCCAAATAGTCATTGTTCGATCATACTTGCAGTCTCGTTTATATCTTGGACTTGGAAGGGATGGTTTACTACCAGCTATATTTGCTAAGGTACACCCAACCCGACATACCCCTGTCCATTCGCAAGTTTGGGTTGGTCTTGTTGCCATTATCTTGTCGGGACTTCTTAATGTGCACGTGCTCTCACATATTCTCTCAGTTGGAACCTTGGTATGATGTTAGTAAAATATCATTTTATTTGTACTTCTTTTAAACATGAATGATTCTAAAAGGAAACAACACTTTTTCACTGTCTGTCTATGAAAAAATTCGTTTCAGACTGGGTATTCAGTTGTTTCCGCTTGTGTGGTAACCCTTCGCTGGAATGACAAGGCTTCAAATCACGCTTCCAGAGTTTCTACAAGGACAGAAGGCATCATTTACCTTTCTACAATTGCATGTTCTGGTTTTACTGCTGGGGTCCTCTTCCGTTTTGGTGCTTCATTTGTTTTTATAATTTTGGCGACTATTATTGCAATCTTTTCTGGTGCAGCTCTTTACCTACGGCAAGTAAGTAAAATTCATTTCCAGACCCCAACGCTTCATTAGTTACTGCATAATTCATATCAACTATCCTGTGCACAGATATTAGAAAACACTTTTAACATGAAACATGAGTCCAATACCGTCTTTTTACCATTCGGGGTTCATAAATCAGTGACATTGCGTGGCTGCCAATAGTTAGACATGGACTATGATTTTCATACAAGAGAAGTGGTGTATTTCTATGATTTTCGAGATGCGTGTGACAGTCGTCAATTGTCAAGACCACATGATTTCAATTTGCTACTCCCCTCCATTCCTAATTATCTGTATAATTTTATCCAAAATGGTGTTCCTAATTATTTGTCATGTTGCTGATATCAACAAAAATTACACTTTTTTCACCAATACCCCTAATAATTACTAACCATTTTCTTGTAATTATAAGCCTATTAATATCAAGTAGTAATAAATAAGGGTATAATAATCTTTTGATGTTCTAATTAATGCAAAAAAAAATTTGAATTGATAAAATCGAACATATTATAGGAACCGAGAAACTATTTTAAAGTGAGTTTGAGTTTGGGTTTTGTTTTTGGTTGGTTTGGAGGATGCAATCCATGAAATGTTCCTTCCTACACAAGAATTTGCCATGATTTCCATTGTTTTAACAAGGTTTTTTGCAGGTCTATACAAAACCACCAGGTTTTTCGTGTCCTGGAGTTCCCATCCTTCCATCTGTCAGCATTTTCTTCAACATTTTTCTGTTCGCTCAGGTAATTTTACCTTAGGTTCGGAACTAGCTTCATAAAACCAGGAATAGGTAGCAAACATGTAGAGAATTATGTGCTCCATTTTGATTCATCGTTTGTTTTTGCAGCTACACTATGAAGCCTGGGTGAGATTTATAGTCCTGGGGATTGTTTCAATTGGTATCTACGCATTTTATGGGCAGTATCATGCGGATCCTCACACTTCGAATGATACTATTGTTTATCATCGGGCATCCGATGAAGAATTGCACTACTAGTTTTAGCTCTGTATGTACATTGTGTTGTAATATTTGTACTTTTAAGATTGCTACTCTGTATAGTGTGCAAAATGTAGTTTTCCTTTAAGCAAGTTATGATAGAATTTTACATGTGTAGAGTCTCAATTGCTTATGTTCATTAACTGAAAATGCCAGTTTTCCCAAATAGTAGTATCATAGGGGCTATTTGTTTTTATATTGAGTAACATTTCAACTGTTGCTGCAATCTTGATCATTCATTTAATACAAAATATTCAATGCCAAAAGAAAAGGGCAAGAAACCTCAGGCTTTATGGTTTCTATATATAGTACAAGAGTAGATTCCATCCGATCCTGCTATTTGGTTCAACAAGAGTAACATATCTGAAGATTCTATTGACTCTTCTAGCAAAGGTAATATTTAGGGTCCGCTTGATATGACTATGGAATGGTAATGACAATGGGTATCATTGAGAGGTCAATCATTAAGGGTTATTGATTGTATTGTTATTGCTTGGTTAGAATATGAACAATGTGTATCATGTGAGGTGAGTTGAGTAGATGGAGGCAATCAATTAATTACTTTCATTCCCGTTACTTGTGTATCAAAACTACCAAGCAACATTAATAGAAGTGATTCCCATTACCCACTTCCATTACCCCAACTAAGCGGGCCCTTACTGACTAATTAACCGCGAGGAAGAAGAAACTCTTTCAAATTTTGATATAACAATTAATGTAATCACATTTCTTATCTATAATCAAGGAGTGGGGCTTAGATAAGATGTATATATAAAACACTGCAGGTTTGCTAGAGTTGATGGCTGTTGTAGACTTACATGTACATTGAGCTTAATTTCTTCTACCTACTGATTAGTGGTGATTTTGCTTGCGATTTTGTGCTATTTCATAGCTAGATGTGAAGATTTTTGCATGATTTTAGCTATCATATTGTTGGAATTGGTAGAAAAATTCATCTGGTGTTTGTATGCTTGATTTTGTAGGATTTGAAGTGAAAACGAGGTTGATTTGGCAAAACTTGAGGAAAAGAGGGTTGCTCGACTCGAGCAGTGCAGAACTAGTCGAGCTAAGCAAGAAACGGGCTTGAAAAACATAACTTTGAAGAGTTCTTGAAATTGGTGTTGCTCCACTCGAACCAGTCCACTCGAGTTGAGCTGGCCACTCGAGTCGAGCCAATGTGCTCGGCATTTTGAGCATTCGGAGTTCAGAGAGTTGGGTGAAAATTTGGAGCTACTCGACTTGAGTAGCCCAACTCGAGTCGATTTCTTTGTAATTTCAAAAGCTTCAGACGACTTATGGCGGCTTCGACCAACACGAGGTCGAGCAACCCATTTCAGTCGGTGGCCCAAAACTAAGATCTTTGCCAAAAAGCCCTAGGGACACGTGCCAGTTGATTCCAAAAGATATAAAAGCCTCCAAAGTTCGTTTTTCATTCATTCGGCAGCTAAGGGAAAGATAGGATAGTGAGCAAGTAATACCTTTGAGAGCTGAAACTAATATTTTTTCATATTTTTGCATTTTGCTTCCATAGATAGCTTAGATTTTCCTAGAATAACATAGATGTTAATTTCAGTTTGGAGCAAGAAACCAAGGAGTATTGATGGCTTTTGTAAGAAATTGTGCTTGAACTTCATTTGTAAGAGTTTATTCCTTTTTATTGAGTTTTTATTGCTTATTTTGCTATGAGTTTCTTGTTTGCTTGCAAATTAGCCATGGGTTTTGCTTGTAGCACCATGGGCTAATGTTTCTTAGTGTTTGAGTGTTGTTAATTGTGTTGATGATTGATTAATTGCTTGTTTATGGTTGATTGTCTCTATTGATGGAAGTTCTTTGAATTATGGGTTGTTTAATGTTCAATTTAGATGGGTTTGACTATTAGCTTGTTCGGTTGGCTAGTTTATCACAACGAGAGTTGGGCAAATGTGGGTAGACGAATAGGTATTGGTTTGATTTGCCAGATTTGAATTTATTCACGTCCTATTGCAACGAGAGTTGGGTACGATTGTTAGAATTCTCTTAATTCACATTGATTCACTAGCTAATAACTAGGGTAGAAATGAAGAAATATATGAGAATGACCTCTATTATGCAAGTGGGAACACAAGGGTAGAGAGTATTTTAGTTAATTAGAGGACCCTTCCTTTGCAATTACCCGAGTTAGAAAGAGTGAATTCACATCCCGATCTTAGGAGTAAAACGCAATCGGAACCTATACTTACCAAGTACGGGAATGGTGAATTTGGAGTGATCGTTCTTAGGGAGTAGCCGGACGTAGAGATGATCACGTGGGCAATCATTAGTCGATCATCACACGAGGATCAACACTGAACACCTCTCACACTCAAAACACAACATTTTAGTTTAATTGTTTTACTTGCTAGCTCGTTCTTTTATTTTGTTGTTATTTATCTACACTTAGTTGATAAATTGTCTTTTTCTTAAAAATCCAAATCATGTTCGACACTTTAATCACGCGTCGACACATAGCGATTGAGATATATTCCACCACCTAGTTCCGTGGATTGATATAAAACCGGGCATTCAACGACCCTCTTATACTTGAGAGGTTAGTGTGGTAAAACACGTGTCATCTACCTACAACTGGTTCTTTAACCAGTATTGCATGGAAAGGGAAAAAGAGACAAAACTTAATACAAGAAAAGGATGAAATGGTTATTTCAATGAAGTGAAATTAATTATGGTGCAGTAAAAGTAAATCCAGAGGAAGTCATACTTAATACAATCATCCCAGTTTTTATACATATATCCCTCATACTAGCTAGCTACTACCACTAAAAAAAGCTCATCGTATAACGAGCATGAACTCTATTGCTCTTCCTCATATCTTCTCTATGCCTCCTCAGTGAGAGAGAGAGAGAGGGAGGGAGGAGGGAGGGAGGGAGGGAGGGAGAGAGAGAGACTTAGATAAAATGTATATATAAAACACTGCAGGTTTGCTCTAATTATTAACTACAACAAACTTATATGTACATTGAGTTTAATTTCTTCTACCTGCCTGCAGCTGGTTCTTTAACCAGTATTGCATAGAAAAGGAAAAAGAGGCAAAACTTAATACAAGAAAAGGATGAAATGGTTATTTCAGTGAAATGAAATTAATTATGGTGCAGTAAAAGTAAATCCAGAGGAAATCATATTTAATACATACCCTATTTTTATGCATATATCCCTCTTACTAGATAACTACTCCCACTTAAAAAAGCTCGTCGTATAACGGGCATGAACTCTGTGGCTCTTCCTCCTCCCTTCTCTATGCCTCCTCCGCGGTGGAAGAAGAGAAACGACAATGATGATGGACATCTTGCTCCAGCTGCATAGGCTTGTTTCCCAGCTGCTGCAAAGAAACAACATTGTCTACCTTGCATTCTCACATCGCAATCTCGAAAAGACACACTATGGATTCGTTGAAGAATATTAAAACTCAAAAGTATTAGCATAATTGTTGCTAGTCTAAATGTTTTTATATGATGTGGCTTTGATTTTCAACTAATAAACAAAGTCAAGTGTTTGATCCTTGACCAAGATCTTTCAAGATTTAGTGAAGTTTTTTTTTTAGATAAGTGTACATGTTTAAATTGGATCAAAAGTCCTTTATTATTGCATTTCTTTTATATTTATATTACATGATCTAGCAAGAGGTGTCCTTTTTACATTGATTTGTCACTACATAATGCCAAGTGTCTAGCATGCTGCCACTTAGCTCTATCTTCTAGTTTCTGGGTGAATAAGTATCTAAGTTAGCTGCTTGATCTTGTTGGATGTCATATGTGGATCGGTAGAGTCGAGCTGTCTTGCTCGACTCAAAGGTCACTTTTGGCCCGGACAAGACTTTCACATGCCTTGCTCGGACTAGCTCGCCGAGATCGACTAGTGATCTGTCTGGATTAGGCAATCATGCCACTCATGTTGACCTTCGACGTGTAATTTTTATTGAACTGGACGAGCATGATTGGTTGGTCTTTGTTATTGACCAGCCAAGCAACTTTGACCGATTGAAAGAAGAATGATGGAAGAGTATCAGTATCATAGAGCTTCATTATTGTTTTATGAGTTTTATTTTGAATTTACCCTTTCTTTTTTTTGATTAGACTCAACAGGAAGAAACAAGTAAACTTGGAAGTTTTGACCAGATTCATCAGACAATTATATCATCCTCTTGTAATTTACAGACTTCTCTCATTATTTTCGATTTGTTTGTATACTTAATAAAAGCAAAATTTTGTTTATACAATGTGCACCATGCAATTTGTTTTCTTGGAGTAATAATGCGTATGAATATTTTAAATTTTTTAAATTTGTATAAGACGATTACATACATAAGAGGGATACAACTCAACTCAAATCAATATTCACCATTTTCAAAGTATTAAAATGTTAATGTCCAAATTATGTTCCGATTTATCGTAAGACCGTGTCCTGCAAATGTGTATCATTAAAGAAATATAATTCACTATGAATTTGGTTCAAGCAAGTTTTTTATCCATAAAATATTTAAATTTAAAATTCTTTTTAAGTAACGGTTAAAAAAAAAGAAGTAATACTACTAACATTTTTCCGAACTTTTTCTTCAAAAAAAAAAAAAAATAAAAATAAAAATTCGAACTTTAAAATTGAAAGTTGGATATTTCCTAAATTGACACATATTATTACCGCCCCAAAATCGTTAAACCCTGGCTCCATGAATGCACTATGCTCCTCCGCTTAACCTCCGCCGCAGCTGCCGTCGTAATCACCACCACTAAAATCCCCCACCGCTGCTTCGCCGGCGCCGCTGCAATTTCGAATTTCCGAGAGCCGTTTGCAAAAATTCCATGGCGGTACAGGTCGAAGGCCATTCGCGAATCGCAGAAAGCTCTCTTAGAGTATCTCCATATAACCCGCTCCGTTCCTTTCCTCTACGCAGACTACATAGCGAAGAATTCTCCTCAATGCCTCTGGGAAACCGCGTCAAAGGTTCCTTTTTCGCATTCAACTTTCGCGCACTCTTTCAAGCGATTTCTCAGGTATCATCCTATCAACGAGCTCGAATTTCTACAGGAAAGTATTGGATTGAGCTGTGATGAAAATTGGATCTCGCGATCGCTTTTACCGTCTGATACGCTATTTCTTTCCGATTGGAAGCATTTTGATGTGATTTGTGGTTTGGCGGGGATGGGATTCCCCTGGAGTAAATTAGGTTTGTTGTGTAAAGAGGAGCGGTCGATTTTTGAAACCGATCCAAAGCAGTTATTGAGAAAGGTTAGTGAAATTAAGGATGCTTATGGTTTCAATAGTGTATGTGTAATTAGTATTTGCTTGGCGTTTCCTCAAGTTTTTTGCAGTAACGTGGCTGGTTTATTAGATGATTTGAAAATATTGTTCTTAGATAATAATTTGTTGAGTTCTGTAGAAGGTAATGTGAATGCTGTGTTGGAGGTTTGTGAAAAAATTAAGCTGTTTTACGACTCGGGTTGTGAGATGGGGAGAGTTGGGGATTTGATGGGAAGAAGCAAGAACATATTCATTGAGTACTCAAAAGAGGAGTTGGTTAACAAGATTGAGTTCTTTAATGAATTTAAGGTTCAGAAGGATCAAGTTGGATTGCTTCTTCTTTCAAGACCTGAAATTCTTGGGTTTGATTTAGATGATCGGGTTATTTCCGTTAAGGGATTTCTGAAACACTTTGGAATCGGAGAAGAGGAAATAATATCTCTTGAACAGAAGTGCCCTCATGTTTTTGGCAGAAATAAGATAGCTAATCTGCCTCGTATCATGAGGGCGATGAATCTTAATGAATGGCTCTTTAAAATGATGCAAAATGGGGATTCCTTATTGTTGAATAGTTACTCTATTCTCTGTACAGAAGACATGGATGAACACTATACAGAAGGCTTGAAGAAAATACTTTCTAAACGAACCAACTGTTATAGGATAACGAAATTGAATTTCCTACACAGCATTGGCATTGGAGAGAATAGGTTTGCAATTAAAGCGTTGTCTCAATTACACAGCAATAGGGATGAATTGCAGCAGAGATTTGATTACCTTCTTGAAAGTGGGATTGGGTACTCAAGACTTTGTGCTTTATTGGCTTTCACAACTAGGATTCTTAACCAGAAACAGAGTTATCTTCAAGAAAAGGTTGAGTATTTATGCACTGAAATGGGTTATTCTCTGCAGTTTCTAGATGTTTTCCCGGGGTATTTATGTCATAACTTGGAGAATCGAATCAAACCTAGATTCAGATTCCATAAGTGGCTTAAGGAGCAGGGCTATTGTGGGAAAGATTATGCTGTTTCTACCATAATAGCCTCTAGTGAGAAATCTTTTCTTGCTCGTATTTCTCGCTACGAAGATGCAACAAGAAAGTGGCAAGAGCTTACATCGGGATAGAAACTTTTTTTGGTGTATTTGATGACGTTTTGTACGTGTATAATTTGGACGAAGGACTTTTCAGAAAAGGTAAAATGTTTCGGTTTATGTATTGAGGATCGGGTTGTTGAATTCTGTGAGATAGATGGATCATGAGGTGAATATACGTCCTGCTTTCCATTCGACAGCCATTAAGTTGTAAGGTTACATCAACTCATCAAGCCTGTCCTTTCAGTTGAGAAGTAGAAGCTGAATCTTGATACATTTCTTGTCTCTTCTTTGCAGTAAGGCTGTTCTATGGAGGAAAAACATCTCTTGCCCTTATCAGAATGTAGGAACGACGAACGCACACCAATTTGTACGATTTATTTTGTGATTTTTACCATTTTATAACTTAGTTAGGGAGCAAGCCATTTTACCATTTACTCTATTGAACAACACATGAGTAAGGGTAAACTTGTTGGTTGCCAAAACTTATCTTTGTCTCATACATCGGTGTATCATTTGCTTACTTTCTGTCAGCAATAAATATTCAAGAGTATATTTAGAACCTCGTTTTTCGTCTCTATTTAGGCATTATAATTGATGAAGATGATGCCAAAAATCTGCTGATTTTAGGTGTTTGTTTGTGCAGTGTGACTTAACTTTCCTTCAAAGATTTTTATTTGCTTCTTCAAATTGTAAAGGCTACTACTATAAATTGTAAACGTTTCAAAAAATACTCGAGTTGTACGATGGACTTGATGTATAATAGACATACTCTTATATTTTTATATCATATCATGTGAATAAACAGGTAGAAAGAAAAAAACATGATAATACTTTTGAGTCACGTGTGAAATGGAGCTGTCCTGAGACGTTTGGGCCTTGCAAGCATGTTAGTATTCTTTAGCTTGATAAAAATAATTGGGCCGTTTTGAATTTCTATTAGGCCTACAAAAAAGCGTTAAAATCTAAATGCTCCTATTTATAATAATCGAGTCCTAGTATTTATTTTAATTCATACTCCATCTGTCTAAAGATTACTTGCACATAGAGAGGTGGCATGCATATTAAATCTTATCCGTCTGATAAAAGCGTCAGCACACTTACTTTTATTATCGAAGTTTTTGTGAATAGTTGTTTATTAGTATTTCAAATGATAAAGTGATTTTTAAAAGGGGACATTATAGATTTCATTCTCATCTATCATTGCGACGTGTTTAAAAATTATTTTATCATTTCAAATACTAACAAAAATCCCATTCGCCAAAAAACACGGAAAAAACAAAGAAATATGCACGCGTTTCTTTTGGGACGGAGGGAGTAATTGAATAATAAGTAGGAATTATAAATATTTATTTAGAAGTCACATTTGTATGATGAGAATCTCACGTGAGATGGAGCATAAGTTGGATATTGACGCTTTTAACACTTTGGGAGGTATGTGTGATTTGTGCTTGGTTATATTCCGCCTCACGCATTTAAACCGCCTGCCATATGAGTTATTATCTATTATTTATGAAGTAAAAGAAATAGTTGAATTGTAGGTGTGGATCTAAAAATAACGACATTTTGTATAAATTTATGAATATTGGGAAGTTGTAATTTATGAATTTATTTTTTTAGTATATATGTAATGTTGAGACGTCCCAGTAAGACAAATTTGCAAGTGATTACATGATGGATGAATTAATTCTGAATTGTTCCCTTTGATTTTATTTGAAATATAGCAAATATAGTTTTCATCTATGGAAGATGATCATTGTACTTTAATTATATTGATATGGTAAATCATCATGTATTAAGTCCAAAATTCTATTCTCAATTGTAACTTTAAGAATAAAGTGCTTAAAGGTTAAGGTTTTTTTTTTAATACTGTAGTTTTGAGGGGATTTATATTATGTAGGGAAGATTTGAAAAGATTTGATATAAAGTAAAAAATAAAGGTATTTTAGAATACCTCATCTTCTGTCTCCACCAATATTCGAGCCCTTGACCTCAAATAGTTGAAAACCACATCTAACCACTTAAGCCAAGGAGAAACTGTTCCAAGGGTTAAAAAGATATATATCTCATGATAATTGATGACTTATCAATTTTATACCACAAAGAAACTTCATAATGATTTTAAAAAATGTAGTTTGAGAAAAAATAACCGTTTTTTCTTTTTTTGGGACGGGTGGAATATATTTTACATAAGCATTTCAATGGGTACATAATAATATAATAATTTAAAATAACACAATAATTACAAATTTTTTTATAAGACGGTGGTCTATTACATAAAATTAATACAAATTAGCACAAATCAACGAAATGAGATTACTTATTCTATAATTGATATTTCACTTTGTATTCCATAATATGAATGAATGATACGTAGAATAATAAAAAATATTCAACGAACCACCATACCCTTAGTCCAAATGTTAAAGATTCAAAAGGATGAAATACCAATAAAATACGAAAGGTGAAACAGGGGAATCAAACCGGGAATCAACACCTACCATTTTTAAATGTTAAAGCGTCATATTTAATTCTTTACTGAATAATATTTGTTATTTTGATCGAACTATAATAATAATTTTCACTTAAAAAATATTAATTGTATATAATTAAACCGTGCAATTACCATACAAAAGACTTGCTCACCATTATACAACATAACATCAGTAGCATAATTGTGGAGGCATATTTAAGGCAAATGTAAATTAATTGCACTATAAAAATGATAATTGCTATCAATTTACACTATATATAAATTGTTTTAAATAAGACAAATTTTACTATTAAATGTCTTAACGAAATTGTCTTAATTTTACTAAAATTGATTAATAATTGAATATATTCATATATGGTAGGTATACTTGGACAGTGACTATAATTTAAAAAAAATATATATAAACATAGTCATTTTTAACAACATCTGGTATGCATCATGTATATATAAAATGTATTTTAATAAGTACATGTAATTTGTTTTTGTGAACACTCCACTAATTTTCCTGAGCATTTAACAAATTATACATTTAAGAGTACACGGTTCTCATAACCTTTTAATTTATATTCCAGATACAAATGTCCCTTTTTTTTTATCCATTTGGTGCGTCTAACAATTTTTATTTCATTTGGTTTCATCTAAAGACCAGCTCCCCCCAAACCCAAAAAAGGGAAAAATTGGATGCAATCACGATCTCTTAATTTCTCGTATAATTATAAGAATATAAATTCAGCGGCGAAGTGGAACAACGTAAGTAATTAGAACACTATTATCTATACTAAGATCATGAGTTCGAATCATTTTTTGTTCGATAAAAAAAATATAAATTCAGTGTAAAAAGAAAAATATACTCTTTCCCTCTATCAAAACTGTGTTCATTTCGTTTTGACAAGTTGTACGGAAATGTAAATTAAGTTCATTTATGAATAACATAATTGATTGTGAGTAAAGTATAATGATAACTTGAGTAATTAAGTGATTGTTGGACGATGAAAATAAAAAAAAACTATAATTTATTTTTCCGTACAACATGGTGAAACGAAATGAATATAATTTTGGTAAAATTTGTAACGCTCCATTAACCCTAATTAGGGCACACACTAATTCTCTCACAAAACCCCTCTTCTAAAGATTAACTCCGCGTGGCCGTGTGTGTGTGTGAGACAAAATAATAAATACTAATATTTTATATAATTTCTATCTATAATTTTGTTAACTTTCTTCTTCTCCACATCACTTCTATTTCGCCTTCTTTCTGCAGCCTCCTTCTCCCTCCTCCTTCTCTATCTCTCTCTCTCTACAATTCACAAATCCAATTTGTTCAAGCATCATTCTCTTTGATTTCTGATAGAAAATCTATCCTGACAGTGATACAATTATCTATCTCATCCGCTTTTTTCAATTTTGGTTCGTCTGAATTCATCGAATGATGCTACATCGCCGCCGATCAAGCATCGGATAGGCTGTTATCTGCGTTTTGATTTTTGTATTTTTTAAAAAAGGATTGATTAGTTTTTTGTTGTTGTTGAAATCGACGTTGCGGTTTTGAAAAGCGTTGGTACTGCCATGGCTTCAACTGTTCCGGCTAAATCTCAGCCGCTACACAATTTCACTCTGCCGCATCTCAAGTGGAATAAGGATGGGAATTCCAACGGCCACCACCAGCGCCGCCGCTCCATCAAATCGCCGTCGCGGAGGCCGAACATCTCCGCCGCATCTCCTGTCCGCCACTCGCCGTTGCGTGATTCTGTATCAGCGACGCCTCCGCGCCACCAGTCTCCGTTTCTCGACTCCACGTCAGCGGCGTCGCCGGATGAGTTTCCTGTCCACGCCGATTACTCGGGGAAGCAGTCTCCTACTCCTGGTGAATCATCTAAACCGTATCTGGCTCGCGAGTGGGTGAAACACTCGCCGAGCGGCGTTGATCCAGTGCGGCATTTGCCGAGGCATGACTCGGCTTCGGAATCGGAAGCTTCGAGAAAGGGTAAAGGTGATTCGGCTGAGCACCGGAGGAATCACCACTCAAAGAATTTGACGTCTGATGGTATGAGAAATCGGCTTCATTCAACAAACTCCGACCGAGCTGCTGTGAAATCTGAGGGTAAATCAAGGGCGAAAGAAGTGGATAGGGCTGGAATCAAGAGATCGAAAATCTTAATTAAGATTCCTGCAAGAACAACAAAACGGAAGAAAATCCGCAGGATGAGCCGCCGAAGATTGACAATAACGATGAAGATGATGGCACAGATGAACCCCAGGAAGAGGAGAAGGTCAATAATAACATCGATGAAGAAACGAAAACGTGGAATTTGAGGCCTCGGAGGCCCATACACAAGTCTCTGAACGTGAATGGAGGCACTCTGAAAAATAACGGGTCGCCGATACCTGAAAGGAGTAAAAGCTCAGTCACCCATGAGAAATCTGAACAATAGATCGGGGGAAAACGATGACAACCCGGCGGTAATGGTGGGAAGAAGGAGAAGAGGAAGTTGAGCATCTCAATCTCTCTAACGAAAGAGGAGATTGAGGAGGATATTTTTCTCTGACTGGATCGAAGCCTGCAAGGAGGCCCAGGAAGAGAGCGAAGAACATTCAGAGACAACTAGATGTATGACTCGATCTGATGGTTTATTTTGGCTTGAATTCTTGTGTTTTTACTCTGCTTCTCTATAATAATTGTCGTCATTGTTTGATCTGATTGATCTGATTTTTTGTGATTGCAGAATTGTTTTTCCTGGATTATGGCTGGTATCGATAACTGCGGATTCATACAAAGTATCTGAAAAATTCTCTGAAGGTATCGTCTCGATCATTGTAGTTGCCTTTGATTTCTATATGGATGTGATTGTTTGGTGGTTTCTGATACTGTTTTTTGGTGTTATATACAGGGCTAGATGCAACTGACTTACATATGATTGAACCCTTCAATTGTGTTCTCTGGAAGATATAAGGTGCTTGGCTTCCAGATTTTGTGTTGGCATTTGAAGGCATAGTTTGAAGAAAGAACTAGTGCTCATTAGGATTTACTTTCCCTTTATCTTTTTCCTTTTGTTCTTCCTTTCTCAACCTGATGTTCAGAAAATTGAGAGGTGAATCACAGTTCTTCTATTTATCATTAGTTGTAGATGTAAATATGGATTTCAAGATCTTCAATACAAATTCATTGCTGATTAGGTTCTCCTGAGGTTTCTTTGTTTGCCACTTATGATTGTTTGTTAAGCCAAAAGATTTGGATGGCTTTTTCCCATGTGTAGATGGATGTATCAACCCTGAAGATCTATATCTATGTGGTAGTCTGTGTACTTCTTGATGGTGTTTGATGAAAGGTTGAAGAGCAGAAAAATAGTATATTCTTCAACTCTTATTGAAAGTTTTGATACCTAACTGAGAATGTTAAAGGGGTCAGAACATGCAAAACCTGAGGCTAAGGTTTGGAAATCTTTGCCTGAAAGTGGAAACCTGCAGCCACATTTGTAGGAGAGGGAATGGTAATTTGTCTATAAAAGCTTTTCCCTATATTTCTGTCCCTGATATATTTGCAAGAATTATATCTTTTTTAGCAAACAAAATATTGTGGTTTCTTGATATTGGACTTTGGGTTTTGGCTAGGAAATGGCAATATACCCAAAGGAGAATAGGTGATCATAAACTGCAACCTCTTGAAGAACTTCTTTGTACCTAAATCTGTAAACCAAATCCTGTCATTTTGAAGTTACCACCGCTATTCTTCTTTTAACTAACCTTCTCTCAGTTGAATCTATACTTTGATTTGATTGAACTTCATTTTTGTCACTGGTATTTGATTTAAATCTGGATGGATGCTTTCAGTTTGTTGATGCTTTGCTTTTTTGCCTGCCAATCTGATTATTGTCTTCTTTCATATATAGTAATTATTCTTAAGGGGAGCAGGTTGGAAATTGGGAGATGAATTTGGACTTTTGGAAAGATGAATTCAGAAAAAAGAGAATGAAACATATGGTGTAGGTGTGCCTGATCTATAAAAGGGGGGGTATCAAATATTGGTTGGCTTGACTTTTAGATGAGATAGAGAGAGAGAGAGATGGTGTGTGTTATTACTTTATCTTGAATACTACTCTATTGAAATGGTGACTAATGATGGGGTCCCTCTTAAACAGGTTATTGCCTCTGATTCCTGGTTTCCTTGTGCAACTAATAATTTCTGATTATCATATTCCTTGTTGATCAAACTTGGCATATTGCATTTGTGTATTTAACTGGCTTCATGTCATTCTTATTTCTTACTTATAATATGATTTTTTTTAGCTGCTATGAAATTACCAAAGGGACAACTGTCTTTACTTATACTTGGAGCAATATGGTTTCGCCGACTCAAAACAATAATAACATGCTTAAGTCTGGTATCCATTCAGATATATTTATAGTGAATTTTATAAATATGTAATTTGTTATGATGAAAGATATTGTTTATATTGAACTATGTAATTATGAATAAGAAAAAATAGTTACATGATTCAATGTAAACACGTTGCATCTTTTAATATAATAAGTTACATATTTTTAAAAACGCACTTAATGAATCTCATGATCACGGTATACACTAAAAAACGATCGAGTCTCATGTACACCAGGTGAATCATGCCATCCATAGTATATTTTAAAAATCATGCAATTTATTGCACTAAAATATACAATTTATTTACATTGAACCGGCAATTGATATATCATATTAATAACAGACAGTCCAATATAAATAAATTATATATTTTAATATGATAAATTATATAATTTTAAAATAAATTATGAAATATACTTATGCATTTAATACATACACGTAGGCTAACAAAAATTACACCATGGTGTATTGGCAGTATTGCCCTTGGCCGTCGTTTGGAAACCGTGTGTTATGGAGAAACAGTTGACTGTCGCGTGTTAAAACTTGTGCGCAAAGTCAGACAACAAATGAGGGGCGGTGCCCTTAAAGGCTTTAAACAATGAAGCCTTAACTTATTTACAAAATTTAATGGTTTGATAAAATTAGATAAGCAAAGGAAGAGAACTCAACCAAAAAAAGTTTATTGATTGTGCTATTTATTGTATTTATTACAATTGAAGCGTTAATTTATTTTTCAAAATATTAAAATTGAGATGGCCAAAAGGAAGAAAAAGCACACTAGTTTGTTGCTTTGGTTCTGTCTGGATTTTTTATTTTTTTTCTTGAAATTCAAAATTTCAAGATTAAATATTGAGCCCATTTATCGATTGGTGGCCCATGATTTGGGTCCAATTATTGAGCCCATTTAGGAAGTGCCAGAAGCCCATATCAGACAGAGCTGAGAAAAGGCAAGTATTTTTAATGGTGAGACTGAAATTGGAACAAGATGAAAAGAAATGGAAACGGAGGAGAGTGGAGCGGTGGTGAATGGGGCAGTGGTGGGTGATCACTGGTGGTGGGCCGCCGCGAGTACTGCGCAATTAGGGTGGGCTGTTTCGGTTGTCAGAAGGGGATACGCTGGCGACATGTACAACATGCCTTTCAAGGCCGCCGGCGTAGGTACACTCTTCGTTGGAGCCTTCGCCTCCGCCTTCTTCGCCACCCTACGCGTCTCCGGGATCCACTCTGTAAGTATTCGTATTGTTCTGGATTCCGACGTTTTCTAATTTAATTGGATTTGGAAATAAATGTTATGTACTGTATATCAATTGAACTCCTTTACCGAATTTAAGTGTCATTAGGTTTAGCTCTGAGGATTTCCTGTTCTTGAATGTCAAATTGTTGATTCCGGATACATAGATGAATTATAATGCTTATCCGCTCAGATGATCTTAACATTTAGTGACATTAAGAATTATGTATGTAGTGCTAGAGTTTGAGATTGAGATTGGTTTGCTGATAGAGCATAAGTTCTAAAAATAATTTAGACAAACACTCATATGAAGGCGGTCTCATGCATGAGAGCAGTACAATCCAAAGACAAATCATACTCATTCCTTCCAGAGTGTTAAAGCGTCAATAATGACCAAATTATGCCCGTCTCATCGTGAAAGGCGGTCTCATGCAAGTGTGCCTCAAATATTTATATTAGATTAGCTTATAAGTAGATATGAACTGTGGATATTTAGTAAGGGGTGTAAGTGGAGGTTGGGCCGAGGTCGTTTTATGTCTAGGGTGAGATCATTGTGATGGTTTGAGAAAAATGTAGTGGATGAATGAGACGTGTTTATGGTAGAAACTTGCAATTCAAAGAAGGAACTATGATTCGATGAAGTAATTTCCCCTTATGATGAGGTAAGTTTGTGTTGGGACATGTTAATGTTCAAATGGTTGTTAAATTTTTTGTTAAGGACAATATCAAAGAAAAATAGTTGGTTTAGGCTATAGTGATGGAGCAAAGAAAATATGCTGTGAGAGGATGCGAAACACTGATCTTCTCTTAGATATTGCATACAGAGATGGTGAAATATATCTTAATCATGTACATCAGCTTCTATGTGTGTAAGAAATCCATTTGGTGTTTTTAAGACTATGGTGATACTAATCTACTGTATGCGTCGGTCACACTTCTTCTCTTCAATATATTTTAAACTAGCAATGACTAATCTGGGGATGTTATTAGTCATATTTTTCAACCTCTAACTCGATTGATGCTCTGTATACTAATAATTGCTTCTCATTTACACACTATGATTGAGTTGGTTTCTGTGTTTTGAACTATTGTGTACATGAAAGTCGAGCATTAAAATCACCTCGAGTTACATACCTTATGAAATAAGAGCCTCTCATGAAATAGAGTAATTTTTTTAACTCACAAACCTTGAACTCTATGATGAACAGTTTGCTGGGCTCTCTCTCTGAACTGGCTCAATATTAGCTCAAGCTTGCTAAAAATCACTTTTTTTGGTCATCACTAGTTTGTTTTATATTTCCTTTTTAGGTCCTGTTATCGTTTTGAATGTTATAAAGATAAATGTTGTCTATTTACATCATTACATGTATAGCGTTTGATGTGGAAATGTTAAGGAACTTCATTCTATTCAGGACTTTACCAACATATTACTCTTCTGTCGTCTTCCATGTGCCCTTTATTTTGGCAAAATTTTCTTTTCCGAACAGATTTCCCATAACTTGGTGCAAGTTATAAAATAAATTCCCTTCATTGGTGGTCGGACTTGCATAATTTGATCTGCTTGATTATTTAATGACACTTGCCTTACAAGACCCGGTGTAAAATGTTTTAGGTTAAAGATGCGAAGACGCTCGGTGCAAATATAAGGAGTGCCCTAGGACTGCATTCTCAAGCAGGCGACGAGTAGATGATTTTGAATTTGCTGGTTTTCCAACACCAATAGACGAGGCGTTTTTCTCCTGCAGATTTTTATGAAGAAGAGAGAAGCTATTTCTTCAGATAGTTGATGTTGGACATGATTTCGGTTGGAATTTCAGAAGTATCTGTATTGGAGAAGTGTGTAGCCAACCAAGCAAGTACCAGAATAAAATAAGGTTCGATGATGATAATTAGCACCCAATCCCACTGTAGTGTGGAAATTGTACGAATTTGATTTGATGATTCTTGATGCTTTAACAAAATTGGGTATAAAAGAAATAATTATATTTGTTTAAAATTCATTGGTCCATATATGATATATCAATGTGCTCTAGCTTTTGAAAACATATTCGGATCTGTTATTATTTTCTGGTTGGCATTTAGCCTCTTTAATGTTTATTTATAGCTGCTATCATGTGAACATCACTTCTCTATTTGATTTTGGGTCAATCCCACCCATAATTTAACCACTTGAAGCAATTAAAAATCACTGTTAATTACGCAAATATGAATTTGGAGTATTTATTAACAGTTGAGTTGAAAAGTAGTTGACACTTATTATTATATTAATGAAAGTACAATTTCATTATACAATTCTAATTTCACATTATTTTGTGATAATTCAATTTCAAGGGGTGTTTTTGTAATTTTGTTAAGAATTGGTTTATTTATCTAATGCTTTAAATTACTCAAAACTTTTTGCCAAAAGTAATTTATTCTCAAATAAGGGTTTATAAGACATCTCCATCACTCAAATATATCTCAAATTTCCAGCTTGAGCTCGATCCCAAGTAACATAAATAGCATCACATAAATAGTAATTTGCCCCCTTAAAGTAAGTAAAATATGGTTTCCTGATATTTTAGATTGTTCCAATAAATGCAATTATTAGAACATTATTAGAACACTTTAAAGCGTTCTATAAATTAACAAATTAACAAGTCAAACAGGCAAATCGCAGAAAAGAAAATGAAAGAAAAATTTAATTATCAGAATATACAAATGTATTTTTATACGAACAAGTATACTTCATTTATGTAGTTAGGATATTTCATATGTATTATGTTATAAAGTGTAAAATATGATATTACAATGTTTAGAGCGTCAATAGATCGCAAGAGAAACGATCTAAAAAAGAAAAAAAAAATTAAATCATCAGAATATACAAGTGTACTTTTTTAGCTATTTTACAGTCCACGGTCAACAACTTGACGTAACTGAAATTATATTTCCTCTCTATGCATAATCACACAAGGATTGAAACGTTCTTCTTATGTAGGGAGTAAGATTTCATCTTGGCGGATTAGGTTTAGTATAAGAATTTTGCCCCTCTTTGGTTAGTCTTTTGCTTCATTTCAACCCCATTATTTTTTCTCCTCTTTTTTCTTTCGTGTCATTCGTTGGTGGACATTCCTGGTTTTCTTCTGTTTGAATCTTGGTGATAAGGGGGCAAAATGGGAAACTAACATGATGAAAAAATCTTTTAGACAAAAAGAAATTGACTACAATCCGCTTTAATCTCTGCATTTTTGGTCTATTTGACAATGTGCTGCTGCACTTCTTGAAATAAAGAAGAAGCTACTTCCAGCCTCTTATTGGGAGGTTATTCCCACGCACAAGAAAGTACAATTGGGAGGTTAAAGACAATTTTACCCAAAATGACATCAATAAAACCTTTCAAGAATGTAATCAATTTAAACTGAATTCTTCAACATCTAAACAAAATTTTGCATTCCCTTACATGTAAATAAAGAGCCACCATAATCCAGAGAAAGAAAATGAAAAAAAGAAAAGAAACTGAGGTTGAAAAAGGAGAAGTTTAATATCACCAAGTCACCAGCTAACAACCTCAAATGACAAGTAGATCACCCATCAAATACAATTTGAGCATTATCAACCGAACACAAATTTCGTGTTCATACCATCATTCAATAGACTTTGATACCTTTTGGCACTAGAGATTGAAGTGATCAACCAGTATGTTCTTCAGGCAGGTACGTAAGACTCGAGTATCAGTTGAGCTGGGGAAGGTGATGTGACTTCAACGATTAAATACATGAACTTCCATTTCTTGTCCACCTTGTCTTTGAACATCTCCGAGTAAACTTTTCCAGCTCCATGAGGTCCACGGATGTGGAAATTAACCTACAATCCAATCATTTGCATGTCATGCTCTTAAGGGGAAAAGTTTTTTTTTTTTTTCCTATAAGTTTGCCAAATTTGTTCTCAGGACAACCCACTTTCCGAACTGATTTTCGTCTTTTTAACTACCAGAATTCAACTTTTTAGTCATTTGACTGGTTACAACAGGTTAGCAGTCGGGTTTTGAGCTGACGTGGCATTATTTTTTCAATTTATTTTTTAATTTCGTCTTTAAAAACCGGTTACTAAAAAAAAGGACTAAAAAGTTTAATTTTTGGAAGTTAACAAGGCTAAATTCAATTAGGAAAAGTGGGGTGTCCTGAAAGATAACTGGGGCTTAACTTATAAGACTAGAAAAAACATATCTGATATCCCTAATTTAAAAGTTAAGTATTCTGTACTTCATACAGTGATATTGATTAGGGTAAAGTATTCCTTACCATTATGTGTTCAACACCATCTTCATCAGTCCATGTTTTGTGGGGAACCCGTTGGACGAGCAGCGCGGTTCCTACTTTCTGACCCGTGAGCCCGTGATGGGCGCACCCAATTCTGACCCTGACCTGTTGGGTAGCAATAAGTTCACATACTCCATGAATGCAAATCAAGGGATCAGATCCACGCAGTGCAATTTCCAAATCAAGGGTCTACAATGATGCACACTAATGAAGATAGAAGTAGGTGGATTTTATGAACTTTCAAGTGAAGATTATTCTCTTATATCTTAGTTTTAGATGTATAGTAAATCAAACCATTTCCTTGCCAAAATGAATAAAAATACTCTGTTTAGGGAAAACAATCCGCACTACGAATTCAGAAACTAAAATTGAACCAAATGAGGCTTAATATGCAACTTTGGTTAATTAGAAAATATACGGTGCTTCCATCTAGTTAATCAAGCATCTACAATTTTGTTATTGATTCAAAACCATTTTATTATGTCAACTAAATCTTCTCAAAAACATTTCGCACTCTTCATCTATTCCTTTGGTTGTGATTTCCATGTATGAAAGTACGTGCTGATTCTCATGTCCTACGTCATTATCGAGATACCTTTTCTTTTAGCTCAAAGCAGCCAAATATTTACATCCGAAATTTATGAAATTAATGGAGCTCTACAGAAAGTACAAACTCAATAACAAAGAAAGTCGAGCAAACATACTTGGCTGTCATTTTGAATTCTGTCCAAAGCCTTATTGAATATCTTGTACCTATAAAATACACATCTTCAGTTAAATATCACAGAAAGGATAGGAGAACCAATTGGCATTGATAAATTTAACTTACTCCTTTGGTTCAAAAATAAGTTCCTTGAAAACCCCATATGCCGCCACAGCAGCAACGCCAAGACCTGCAAGAATTATGAGACTATAAGAAGCTCCCTCCGTGAATGTCACTGGCTTCTCCGGGATGTTATATGTTGGGGCATCGAAGGGGTCCTCTGCCTTGGTTACGTCTTTACGAGTCTGTAAAACGATAGTATAAGGAAACCGGAATCCCAGATTCACAATATGATTATAGGATATATGAATAAGTTGAGCAAATTTCAATAAACGAATATTCATACAAATAAACAGATTAACAAAATTTAACCCATAAGCTTTATTTAACATAACAAGGTGCATACAGCATATTGATTAAAGAAGTCTAGAAGCTCAATAAACTGAAACTAGATGTAGCTATGCCAACACAATGAAATAGGGCCGAAATTGCCAGGATGTATGTTTAGGTAAAAGAAACCATCAACAGGATAATATACTTCAAGAAAACAAATTTTAAGTGATTGTAAATGCCAGTTTGTTTATTATATTTTGTTATGATTAAAAAAATTAGAACTTCTTTTGAGGATTCTCTTCTTGCCAACACAATTATCTCTACACTTAAGCGACACACATAGGTGCAAGAGGCAAAATGTGAAATCATTGATAATAAGTTGAACTTCCAAAATATTTGAGAAACACAGCTAATTCAATTCAGGTTACCAAAATCTTATTAATACTATAAAATCACATTTCCAATCCCAAAGTACTTATGTACAGCAACAAACTCTTCACAATCAACAACAATAGATGGGACAAAGATGAGAAACTATCAGTCAGTAATTTCCAGATGAAATAGCTAACATCTAATGGGGGGAAATCTGTCTAAATCCTTTATCCTTGGTATACAACACTCAGCAATAAATGCAGCACTATGTTTTCCACTACGTTAACAAAGCAATATCAGACGGCTTCTTCTAAAAAGCTAATAAATTTCTAGCACTCCAGTGAACATGGGATTATTCTATTAGGGACAAACCTCTGGTCCTTTTTGGCTTTTCGACTCTGTAGTTTTGGATGCAAAGGACCTAGCAAAGGAAGAATTGCTCATATGCTGTCCACCGCTCGCAGAAAGTTGAAATGGTGACTGATAGACCAAAGCATGTTTCCTCGTTAACTGATCTCTGACTAGGATAGAGTTCCCTGCAAAATGATTAAAAGTGATCTCAGTGACCAGAATACTTTGTATGTACACATGGTAGCACAAACAACCTAATGATTTAATAACTATTTCTACCTTTTCACAACGTATTAGTACCCAAGATTTATAAGTGATTTACATGTATGTACGGTCAGAAATACCGCCAGAGCAGAAAACATGATATGATTTGAGAAACATTAAATGTAATAGTGCTGAGCTCATCTATGTGCAGCACTTGCAGGATGGAATTTTTAATTTTCAGAAACAAAAAGATCTACTAACCACCAACTTGACGGGCAACCTGCAAAAAAGAAAAAGAAAAACCATCATTACTCAAGCAAATGGTGAAACCTTGCTTTCACATTCCAGATAGAAGACTAACGTCTAACTGCAATTTAAATGAAAAAAAGCTAGAACATGCAGGATGATCTGACCCTAGCTCACGTAAAAAATAACTATAGCTTGTATCCTCTTAAACTGAATGCAAGTGCCATAAATCCAGTAAAAAGCCCTTTCCAGGTCTCTCGTTTCTTATAACTTATAGAGTAAATTAAAAGAATTAAAACATGGATGTATTTTTAAGACTAGTTATATATCCACAGTATATAAAAGTTTGGCCCATTCTCAGAAGCTCGAGTGTAATATTAAGCTAAACTTTATGTTAAACTAATGGAGTCCCAACCATGAACAAAAGGAGAGAGGAAAAGATATCCCAAACGTGCTTGGCCAGACAACATAGATATAATTGAAAAGCATCAAGATGTTTTTAGAAACAAAAGATTCATGAGATTGTAAGGTTGAAAATGCGATCCCATCACATGAGTAAAAAAAGATCACATGAGTAAAAAGGACAGATTAAAGTAACACTAGGTTCAAGTTGCAAGCATCGCACAACATCTTGCTCAGGCATCAGAAGGTAAATTACATATTTCTAAGAAACTCCAAATTACATTCCAGTAGCCCTAGCCAAATCCTACGGCTTATAATCCAAAGGAAGTCTCAATAACATATTTGTAAGTCATAATGGTTATATCACACAATACATCAACTTCAACAGCATAAGATATTCATTCTAAAATTAGCTGGACTACCTGAATACTAATTCAGCTACAGAGACAAAATCACAAAACCTCAATAAGCCAAGATTAATTCCGTTTATACATGCAAGTCATTTTCCCAATTAATCAACTACACGAGATGCATAACGAACACAACATGAAAAACAGAATTAACCATTAACCTACAAGCCATTAGCAAAAACATTAGCTAAAAGCGAAAAAGGAGTAATATAAAAACGAAAAATTCCACATACCCTTTTTGAGAAATCACTTATTAATAATCTTTCCGACGATAATTCAGCGAAAGACACATCGAGTGCAGCGTTTGAAGGCATTTGCTTCAAACCCTTGCATGATGATCTTAGAATATTCGACAATTTAGCCTTCATTCCAAACCGACTTCTGTGCATAGCTTGCAGATTCTTCTATTATATATATGTGCGAGCGTGTGTGTATTCTCAGAATTTTAGAAAATTCTCAGTATTTTTCCACTTGAATTCGTTTATTTCCTGAACAAGAAATCCAAAAAAAAATCGAAAGAATGAGAAATCAGAAAACACGAACTAAGAGGAAGAACTTGGGGGATGCTGAATTGGGGCTTGGGGTTTATGCCTTTTATTATTAGTTATTAAATAATTAAGGAAAAATGAAAGACAAATTCATCTGTGCACCACATGCATCAATAAAATTGGTGCAATTTAATTTTAAAAACTTTTTTTTTATTTTTTTAGTTTTAACTTTTTTTAATTTTGGTTTTCTTTTAACTTTAATTTCAGTTTTAGATGTTTTTTTTTTTTAAAAAAAAATTTAAATTTTTTTAATAACCGATCCGACCCGAAACCCGGCCCGAGTGGTTCATGGTTCACTCGGCCCAAGTGGTTCATGGTTCACCCGGCCCGAATGATTCATATATAATTTAGAGTTTAATGTTTAGGGTTTGGGATTTAGAGTGCACCAATTTGAATTGGTGCACGGGGTGCACAGAAGAGTAACTCAAAAATCAATTAGGACTAAATAAATTATTTTATTCGATGCAGAATTACAAGAAAAGAAAAATATAACCAGGAAGAAAATCTCCTTTTTCTCCGTTGCAATTGTGCGAGAGGTGTTAAATTTAAGATGAATATCATAGATAAATTTATAATCTTCCTGGAAGTAAAATAATAAATTTTAATAATTGTATAAAAATATTGAAATTAAATAAATACTAAGTGGTTATCAAAATCTCTTGTTATTTGGTTCTCAATTTTTTTTTTCAAAGAAAATAATGATGCCATTTTCAAATTTTAAATTGAACTAATAAATAAGTAAATAAAATATAGTATTTACTTGGATATATCTCGTAATCCACCCTCCAAATAGAGGACTAAGGCCCGCTTGGTATGACTAGAGAATGGTAATGGTAATGGGTATCATTGAGGGGTCAATCACTAAGGATTATTGATTGCATTATTATTGCTTGGTTATAACATTAACAATGGGTATTATGTGGGGTGATTTGAGTAGGTGAGGACAATCAATTGCTTACTTCTATTCCCATTACCAATGTATCAAACCTACAAAGCAATATCAATAGAAGTAATTCCCATTACCTACTTCCATTACCCCAACCAAGCTGGTCATAAATACTTTTTAATTGACGGAATAGATGACTAAATACTAAACAAACTTTTTTTAGGTCAAAGTAGTGAAGACAAACAATTTATTTATATCCCTTAAAAAAAATTATTTTTATTTTTATTATCACTTCATTAGGGTAAGGGGGTATATCTAATTATTGTTAATGGGCTAGGCCTGCAAGAAGCCAGAGGCCTTTTTCCTAAGAGTTTTATGGGCCTTTTGGCTTAATAATCTCATTATTAGCCTATTAGGTATTTATTCACAAATCAATTATTCTTTTACAAATACACTTCTCAATAGGTATAATTCATGTAACAAAAAATCATGTTAAGGAGATATTTGTAATCTAATCATTAACCATTATTCTTTACAAGTTGCATATTTACTAGAATCCTTTGTTATTAAAAAATGTTTGCTCTTATATCCTCCAAAATAAATACTCTAAACGCCAACCGGAAGTTCATTTTTAGAAAATGACCATTATAACCTCTACTAATTTTTTAATTTTGAAAAATCCATTAACCTCAATTGTGTTTTCCTGTTGCAGATTAAATTCCATTTTCTCTAAGCTTTCTCTGTATATTATGCAGATTAATGGGCCTAACGAAAGTGGGCTTTTAGCCCAGTCCAGAACTAATGGGCCTAATTTTAAATGATAGAGATTCAGGGAAAGCGGGATATTTCGTGGGCAAATGCCAGATAGTGGCAATTACCGTCTCAACCGTCACTCCCCACTCGCTCTCGCTCTCGCTCTCCCTCTCTCTCACACACAAACACGCACCAGAAATCTGATTTCACTTATAATTTTCAATTGAGAAGACAAATAAGACGAATCATTCCATTAAAAAATCTGCAGATTAAGAAGTAGGCACAAATTCAGAAAATGAAGTCCACAATCAATGCATGCGCAATCACACATTGAATTCACTCAACTTCTTTCACACTGCCATTTTTTTTTTTTTTCAAATTTCATCACGAGAGAGAGAGAAACAGAGATTTGCAGAAGAATGAGGGAAAGGATGAAGAAGACGGTGCAGTATGACGAAATGGGGGAATTGAAGAAAGGGCCATGGAAAGTTGAAGAAGATGAAGTGCTGATAAAGCACGTGAGGAAAAACGGGCCACGTGACTGGAGCTCCATTCGATCCAATGGCCTCTTACTCCGCACCGGAAAATCATGCCGCCTCCGATGGGTCAACAAACTCCGACCCGAGTTGAAGACGTAAGTCATTTACTACCATTAGCATTAGCATTGCATTACTTAATGCGTCTATGTGATTTCCTGAGTTTCATAAAAGCCCTGTTCTTATCTGTGTGTGTTTGTGAGAGAAAGATAAATCTGTTTTGGGGATAACTGTATGTGCAATTGCTTGTAATGTGGAACATTTGAGATTTTTTGAACGATGGGCTTTTTCTGGTGTTCTGATTCTTTGAAATTGGCCCTAAATTGTGTTTTATGGGTATGGTAAAAATGCCTTCTTTTTTGCCCTGTTTATGGACCCTGAAGTCAAATTTAACAGTGACTCTACTGGGAAAATCTTTTCTTGTGTTTTGAGTTTGATGATTCTGGAATTTGGATCATATTTGACAGAGGACTCTACTCAGATTTTTAAGTAAAGTATCAGGCTTCATTTATTTAAGTGATTTTGATGCAGAGTTGTACTAATTTATGAGATTTTTATTTCAATATCAAGCTTCATTTTATTTATTAAGTTTTGATTGAAATGTAGTAATTTATGAGATTATTTTAAAAAAAGAATTAACTTGTGAGATTTTGATGCGATTTGTACATCACATACTCTGTTTCTCTCGTGATGCAGTGGTGTGAAATTCTCAGCAGAAGAGGAAAGATCAGTGATAGATCTGCAAGCACAATTTGGTAACAAATGGGCGAAAATCGCGACATATTTACCCGGAAGAACAGACAACGACGTCAAGAATTTCTGGAGCAGTAGGCAGAAGAGACTCGCTAGGATTCTCCACATTTCCGCACCATCATCATCCACCAAACAACGCAACAATTTCAACCAAATCCCCACCCCTCTACAGGTAAAAATCCGCGTCGAATCTTTCACTGCAAATTCCCATTTAAATAAAAAACAAAATGACATTCAATTTATCACAGGCACCCAACCTGCGTTCATCGACGCAGAAGCCATCACTACCAAACTCACAATTCAGCTCATCGTCTCATATTGATGACAAAATGCTGCCCTTTTGGGACTTGATGTACCCAAAGCTCACTCATTTATGATGCTATTCCACTCAACTCTCTACGCCGCTGGAGAAGATGCCGTTGCCTGAGCAACAACCACCTTTCCCTTCCCCAGATTCCGCGAAACTTATACCAGACTTCCCTCTGCTGATAGAAAGCCCGGACTTCAATGTTAAACATCTAAGATCCTAACTTTCTTGATGACTTTCAGCGCTATGATGGATCTGTATTCGCACTGAACAAGCTCCTATTGTGTCGCCCGTTTGGAGCTCCAGGAAGCTGTCAAATTTCTACAAGAGAAGAAAGACACGATACAGTGGACTTTGATAGTTCGATGTATGATCGTTTGATGTATGATCTCCCACCAATCAATATATTTGATCATATCGAACCACTTCCTAGCCCGTCTCAATGGTTATGAGTGGATCAACATTTCAGCCATCTGATAGTTGATTTTTTCTGACTTCATGGCTTCTGTACTTATTTTTTATTCTTCTGTACTCTAGTCTAGGTATTAAAACTATGTTAATTTTCTCCGTATGAAAAGATGTCTTTGCACAAGCAAGCATTTCATATCATTTGCTGAACTTTAAATGAATTCACATTAGATGAAACTTTGGATTTAACATATGCTATGCTTATGCAATTTTTCAAGACAATAATGGAACAGACGTGCATAAAAACTGTTTCAATATCAAATCACGGGCTGTCATAAAAAGATGCAGCATTCACAAATGCCAAGAATACAAAAAACGAAAGTGGAGGACAAGGTGGTAATATACATGGAGCTTTAAGCAGTGGAATCATAAGGTGCTTTGAGTAACTGGATACCAAATAGGCCTTTTATTGATCCAACAAAGTCATCAGCAGTAAATGACTGTTTGTCACTTAAAACTATGGATCTCCGCAAGACTGCATATGCACAATACTCAGCTTCAGCTACGATAACGTTTTCAAAGCTTTTTGGAAACAGCACATCCAACTCCTTCCCCTGGAAGCAAATATGATGGTAAATAACATATTGATGAGAAATAAGCAAAATGATTATAGTATTATGCATTATGAAAATTATCAAACACGTTATTTTTTAATTGGCATCTAGCGTGCTTACCGTGTGTCACTAGCAACAAGTTCTCAGAAGGATATTTGTTGGCAAGAGTTTGGATCACCTCGAGATATCTAGCCCTAGCACCTTCAGCTGTCTCTTGCCATCTTGGCAGCTACATTCACATGTGACGCCAACTTATAGCATAGGAAAAAATCAATTCACATATACATGTATAAAAGGTTTAAATTAAATTACCTCCTTATAGACCATCTCAGCATTATTGACAGTTCCAGCTGGTAATACAGATTTACACTTAGAGATATCAAAACTAAAAATCCCATCTTTAGGAGCTACACTATCTCGTATAGCTAAAGAATTCATCATCTCAGACAACCCATATTCAATCGAGACCTGGAAATTACAAGCAACAATTTAGATTATACAACTTATAATTGCACACAACACTCTCCTCCTACCTTTTCCACTTTTATTGCATCTTAAGAAGAAATAAGGATGTCCAGAATGATGCGAAAGATCAGAGCCACAGAGAATAAATGTTTGTTTTGACCCACGTGAATTGATCTTCTTCTTTCATGGTCTTTTTTTTTTTTTTGGAAAGGATCTTTCATGGTCTTTTACTCTTCTTGTTGTTAGAGGAGATTTCTCCACTTAATCACTGTGCCATGTCAATATCATGTTTGTTTTGATTTGTTTGATTCTGACCAACGCTAGGTCATAACAGTAGAAATTTGACTTTTTTGGTTATTGAAATACAACAATAGTTTTCTACTGCTCAAAACGAAATTTCTAGTTACTTTACCAATATAGAAGAAAAGTAAATTTGGAGTCACATATTGCAGAGCATTTCTCTGGGCTCAAACCGTTAAACAGTTCCATCAATCAAAATAGCTAACGACAAGAAAATCTAGATATCATCTGAAACTTCATTATCTTATTTAAGCTAGTTGGTGTGCTTAAAATTCAGTAATTTTCATCTTAAAGGTATCTTTACTTGTTTTTCATTATGGCAGAATCTACTCAACAATTAGCAACTACTCTATGTGAAACAATACTGTAAACCAGATTATCCACACTCCTTCAACATTAATGAGAGATAAATAAAATCACAAATCACCATCATAAAGAGAGCACACACACTCCAAAAATGCAAAAACAAAAACTAATTTCATGCATAAATAAAAAACTAACCTTGATTTTGGAAGGATCCATAACAACGCCTTTGGAAGTCAAGTCATTCGGATCATCAGATTTTCTATCAACGGCGCACAAGGCGGTGACGACCTCGGCGGCGGTCTCGAGGCACCTTAGGAAAGGGGAAACGAAAACCCGGTGGATCGGAAAATCGAGCAGCTTTCTGAACTTGTCGCCGGTGCCGAATGCCCGGATCCTGCCGTCGTCGGCGAGCGGCGGGTCCCAGGGGCGCGGTGCCGTGGCCGCCCAGCGAGGCACGACGTTGTCCAGCCTGTCGCCGTGGCGCATAACGATTACGTTTTGGTGGAATTGCGGCTGATTGGAGGAGGCACAGCCATCGGAATCGGATGAATGATCCATCAATTGGATTTGGGGAAAAATGGTGTTTGGGAATTTGTGTTTAGGTCGTTTTTTTACTTGGAAACGACACTATCATTGGCCGTTTTATAGTAGTTGGTTGGGAGTGGTGTGTGATTGGCAACTCCATTTTATGTGTACTGCCAGACTCATGGGTCTGTAGGTACACTCTACACCAGAAGTTTGAATCGTATCTGATTTTTTTTTCAATTTACGTTTTAATTTTCCATGGTAATTCGACTCGTCTTGGATCCACGCTATTTGGGTCGCCCTGCCCCATGATTTTGATGCCGAAGGATAGTTTAGAGATCACTTTTTCCTAATTCTAATAGACCTTTGTTCTGATTTATTTATATACTATTTAAATTGTAATATAAATAATACTTTGTATATATAATTTTATTATTATTTATTAGTATGTATAGTATAAATATAAATAATTTAATTTTATAAGTAGTTTTTGCTAATATATATTGATAAAACATAATATATAATATAATATGACATTTAAACTATAAATTTTTATTTGTATAAACATATTTTATAAGTAAAAATAAAATGATAAATACATTTATAATATTATATATTTATTTTTTTCAATTCAATTTAAATTTTATGTGAAATATTTAAAATATTATTATATTTTTTTATTGTGGCAATAAAAATTAGTTAAGAATGAGTCGACCACATACCTTTCTGACCCCAAGAACTAGTCGGCCCCCATCCTAGTGAAAAATGGGGACGGGTTTTGAGTCTTCTAAGATAAATACCGCCCATTGTCATCCCTAAAGTAAGGTTGTGTAAACTAATATTTTATATTATAAAATAATGGTAACATTTGCGATAATGCATCGTACAATAGTTGCACAGTAAATATTATTTAATGAAAATAATTAATATTATTCAGTGAAAACTTTTTATATTAACTAGTTAATATTGTTTAATGAAAAAAAATGACTAATATTATTTAGTGAAAATAAGTGATATTGTTCCAAAAGCCACGTCACATGAACTATGTATACAAAAAATTTGCCCCAACAAAAAAGCAGTACTATTATTTTTCAATTACTAGTATTTGAACCCGTGCGATGCACGGTTGTAATGTATTAATTTCTCAAAAAAATTAAAGTTAATATAAAATAAAAATATTTGTTGATGCTGAAAAATTCAAATAAAAGTTTAGGTTTGTAGGGAATAGAGATAAGAGAAATAAATCCGTATCAACTAATCTTTCTCAATCTTGACTTTGATCAATGTATCTTTTTTTAATTTGAACTTTCTATATCATTGTTGAAATTAGAGACAATTTTTTCTTTCGCACAATTTTTTTTTTAGCGCAATAATACTTAGCTCATAAATAATGCTTATAAAATTCAAATTATGGAACTTAGAATTTAACATATAAGGTTGAGATTCTTTATTTTAGAAAAATATATATTTAAATGCAGGGTTGAGATTAAATTTAAAATAAAATATTCTACATATTTTTTTCAAAAAAGTTTTTCAAATCCGTTATAATCTATTAATATTTATTTCATACATATCTATTCATAAGATTTTTCCCATATTCCAAAGATATGTTCTCAATTTAACAATAGTGTTTGTGAAAATATTCTACATATTTTTTTTCAAAGATTTTTCTCAATCCATTATAATTTTTTAATATTTATTCCATACATATTTATTCCAAAGATTTTCGGCGGTTTCTGCTTTTATATATATATAGATTATAGGAACGGGTTTAGAAGTGACAATGTTAATTTTCTATTTTATGAATTCCTGTGTTTTAATCTAGAGAAGGTAAAATAATGTATTTTGTGGTATATTACGAATAAAATATAACGATCTATTATAAATGTTTCTATTTAGTATTATGTATTGATTTCAGATTTGAAATAGAATGGTGGTTTTATTATTCAGTTTCAAGCAATAGTATACCCAACCCAACCAACACGATGGATTTACATTACAACAAACATATTTCACCAAATTGAGTGATTTAAAAAAAAACTAGTATACCGTATACGTATTGATTTAGATATACTTTTTTTCTCCAGAGAGAATTTTTTTTTGGTCCCATAATTTTTCTGTAATCCAATTTTGATCCCAAAAAATTTAACTATCCAATTTTGGTCCCATAACTTTTGTGTTTGTCAATTTTCGTCATATTTAACTAAAACGACGTCGTTTTCGATAAAAAATGGCCATTTTTGTCACACGCCCGATCCGAATCCTCTAATTTTGATTGAAAACGACGCCGCTTTTAGCTTAAATAAGAACCAAAATCGATAAATACAAAAGTTATGGAGAAAAATCGGATAGATTAAATTTTTTAATCAAAATCGGATTATAAAAAATTACGATCAAAAAACTTTTTTTCTCCAGATATATATGATTAAAAAAATGCATTCAACTCTTAAAAAAAGAATATGCACGCTCGTTCCTAGTAAAATTCATCAAATCCCGTCACTTAAGCAAACGTATTTATTTACATTATATAATGCAGCATTTATATAAAAAAAACAATATACAGTTTAGAAATATTATTAGTATAATATAACTAATAAGATTATCAAAATAATTTCAATATTATTTAAAATAAAAAGCTCTTTGAAATCACGGGGAGCCAATAAGAAAGAAGCACATGGGGGGAATGTTCTTGGAAGGTGATGGCAAGTGTGGGAGTGATGCATGCATTTGGAATATTAATTATTAAAATGATTTTATATATGGATAACCGCAAAATTCCAAATATAATGTCAATTTATGCCCACCTAAGGAAGATTCCGATTCCAAGCACAAACAAAAATAGTGGAATTTTAAACATTTATTTTGTCGTGTGATGTCCATTTGATAGGCCCAATTTTATCATTTTCTTCGAAACCAATATGCACGTTTCTGAAGACGACAATGAAGAAATAATAAAGTACAGGAAAATTGGTGGAAATTTAAGAAAATTATATTTTTGATTATTTAATTTATAGTGAACTTGGAATATATATAGAGTTTTAACCTCAAGACTGGAAAGCAAAAACATGTGGAATATAAACGACGGAGCCAAAAAATGATTTAAAAGGAAATTTAATTTAATTTTTATACAAAAAATAAACTTAATTTTATATATGGGTGGCTGTGTCATCAATATTCATCAATTGATAATATCTCAAAATACATTATTGTACCCTTAGTTCATTAATTAGGTTATAAACTCTCCGAATTAAGTATTATCAATACACTTACTACGTGTATAGTATCTTCTTCTTTTTTTTCTTTTTTTAATCGCCAATTATACCAATTATCAGTCTCGCCAAAAAGAAAAAAGAAAAAAGACCACTCATAATAATTTGGTGTGAAGTGAATTCACCAGCTGTTACAATTTGGCTTCAACAATAAGATATAATTTGTTATAACATATTCATTTATTATAATTTATAATGTCAATTATTCTTTTCCTTATTCATCTAAGCATGATGATTAGTTGAAATTCGACGAATTCTTCAAATTCATCTAAAAATTCTATATTCACATGGTTATGCCAACCATTTCTTGTGTTTTATACATAGAGCTTGTTCCATATATAATTAGATAGCAGACACTGAAATAGGTGGCAAATCTAATATCTGCAAGTTACGTACATCATTTTTTAGCTTGTTAATTTATCTCTACAATCATGTAATTGGTATGATCAATGATGTAAACGTTTTTGATAAAGACCTTTCCCCAATCAATAAATGGAGTTATCTTGAATTAAATATAGGGGAGTAGGCGGCCGAGTAACCACGGAAATACTTCAAGGCTTGATTTAAAAAACTCAAATTGAAGTTAATTCAAGAATACTAGATCCACTTAATCTGTTGGAATATTTTAGCACAAAAAATGGCTTAGAATGTTGATGTAAATAAACAAAAGTACAAGAAAGTAAACACCTGAAAAAAATAAGTTGGATATATCATTTGCTCAAGAAAAATAAATACGCCTCGCAAGTGCTTACGGTTTGACTTAATGTTAAAAGGTAAAAACGATTCGCCTTTTATACAAGTAGCACCACAACATATAAAAGCTCCAACCGAAAAAACGCGTGAAAATTGGATTGCACTCTATAAGAATATGCAAAATGAGCATGAATGCATGTACTTTGGAAATACTTTCTCGTTCGACCGATTTCTCGTTTTTTCAACATTCAAAATGAAATAATGCATGCAACCTATTTATAGGTACGTCCATAATGTGGGAGACATAATTGTGATTTAATTCGAGCTCATAATGACAATTCATGTCATTCATTAAAATTATTTTCGTTTTGAAATGTCTTCACCACTAATGACACATAACGTCATCATGTAACGTCCCATTACAATCTAATTTGAAACGCCAATGAACTCGACGTCCCGGACGTTTACATTCATTACGCTTTGATTGGGTGTCATAATTACTTGTATTTATGTGATTTTCGTGCTTAATTTGATAGCAACAAGCCTATATGATTTGAAGATCCTATTGTGTCATGATGATCATTGTGAATGTAGTATCACGAAAAACGTAGTTTTTCATGAAGTTTTAGGAATATATAATTTTGTAATAATAAATATTCAATTATCATAACATTTTCATGATGTTTTATTTTTGTTAAAGTCCTTTTCATATATGATTATTACAATATAAATTATTTGTATTATTATACATAAATGAATTATTATATTTTCAAACACTTTATAATGAGCCTACTGGTTGCCAAATTAATGCTTAATATGAAAATATGAGACATCTTATATAACGAATATATATTTTTGTGAATTTTTATATTATAACAAGATATTGATATAAGTTCTTTATGTAAATTTCTTAAATTTAATTTAGTAAAATATATGTCAAAATTATACTGTGTTTTAAAAATTAATCGATATTTTTATCATGAATATAAATATTACATCAATATTTGAACTTTGTTATAGATACATCATAGCATTAACACGACAAATGTAAAAAAAGAAAACAAAAAATAGGGCTAGTTTTAAAAAAAATCACCACTCTTAGGGTTTTATCAATTTACATATCATTTTTTTTTTTTTTTTTGCAACTCAAGATATCGCCTTTTTAAAATTTTGTAATTTGAAGTGATTTACTAATTTTCCGCAACAATTAAATAATGTGGATCTTTGAGTTTCTTTATAAAAAAATGTATATGTAGGACGTGTGTGATTGAAGAATAAAATGTTTTTTCATTTTTTCTAATTTGTTTTTCTTAAGAAAACAATATCGAAAAAAATGTTTTTTAAATTTAGGAATAGAACCCCCAAATTTATCATGACAAAAAATAAACTCTTATTATTTCTCCCAAAAACATAAAAGAAGAACGCTAAATTGGCCACCAAATTGCAGCTCCAAATTATTTAATATTAAATTTTTTTTTTAGATATATTTTTTCTTAAATATTTTTATTAAAAAATCACTTTATTCACCAATCTTGACATCCACACGTGACATTTATGTCAACTTGATACCAAATCGCTAATTATTATCAAAAATTGATGATGTTTCGGTAATATAACTTAAAAATGTGATGTCTCGAATTGCAAAGAAAAATATGTTATAATTGATAAAAATCTTTAACGGTGATATTTTTTAATATTAACCTAAAAAAAAAAAAAAAATTTACAATAAAGCTAAGAATATTAACTCTTCTTTGCAAAATATTTTCTTTAACAAATCAATCATATGAATAAAATTATGGAGCCATTAAAGAAATCCCATAATCCCCCATTTACACCCCATAATTTTTAAGACAAAATAGATATACACAAAATGACCCTAATAACCTCATATAAATAGATAAAAAGTTAGACTTTATGTATATCATTCATCCATAAATCATAAACCCTAAGAATATTTATTTCTTAAAATTCTTCGCCATAAACCCTTGCAACCTTTTTGATTCAATATTTTATTGCAATTATTAATGTTATGAAATGAAAAATTCAACGGAGATCATCAATGTAAGTTTATCCAATGTTTTTTTTTTTTACCCATCGATCGGTTTTTTTTGCATAAACTTTGAATTTTGGGCCCAACAGTGCTAATCGATCGTAATTCACAATTAAGTACCGAATAGAGGTGAGCCATTGAGGCCTTAACCGCTGTGCAAAATTTTAAAAATAGTCGTAAAAGTTGTATTCGGTCCTAAGTGGTTGAGCGATCATGAAATCACGCATGACGCTTTGGTCGAACGGGTCACTAATGGCGACGAAGTTCGTCAAACAACCATTAAGATGGCTCACCGAACATATTGTTATGCTTTTTATTTTGTAGCCGAACGAAGGTGGAAGACTTTTTAAAATTTTAGCAAATATTTTGTTTCGATAAGAATCAAAGTGCAAGAAAGTTCTTTTGACTTGGAGAAAAGTGGGGAAGTTGATGATGCCTTGAGGAGGGGGAAAATAAGAGTAATTTTATTTTGGAAGAGTAAGGTAGAATTATAATGATTTTGGTGAATTTAAGGGGTTCAATATAAAATTTCGCTTTAAAACACATTATTATGAATATAAATAATATAACAAGATGTTAATATAAAATTTAAATATTATATTAGTTTTAAAATAATATTTTAACATTCAAAATATTTGATGACAATAATGACCGGCGCCAACACGAAAGGCAATACTAAGATATTTGAAGAATGATATTACACTATAAATAGTAACTCTAATGCTAATGTAAAACAAAAAGAGAGTAACACGTTAATATTAACATAATCCTAATGCTTTAAAAAAGAATAAATTAATGCCAACGAAACAAAAAAAATTAATGTGATAATTCATCATACAAATATGAATTTATATTTGATTACACCAAACCAAACACATTATATTTTGGTCTCACAAGTTGGTCTACTTCCCAATAAGCCCATCGATGCTCCTTTTTTCTTCATTAACGCTTCATCTCCGTGTACATCGATTCCGCGGTCCCTTTGAGTCGATCTTATACACCCAATTCACACACATAGTAAATAAATTAATAAAATATAAACGCGTCTCATAAACATATCTCTTCTCCTCAAACCAAAATTATAGTAATAAATATCTTAATCACTTATTATTATTCTTGATAATTACAGATTCTCGCTGGTCCAAAACCACACCGCCATTTGGAGATTCATTGGTTGAAGATCTAAACCATAATTTAATTGCTTATCCTCTAAAAGGAGATTTTGGTGTCAAGATATGAATTGATATTCGTAAATTAAAATTTAAAATCGAGATCTCTTCAAATCGACTTTTCAAGGTTGATCAAACACCTTAATGGACGGGGTAGGTTCCGAACGTTTATGGAGGGCGTAAGTCTAGAGGGAGGGGTGAATAGACTTCAAAAACTTTTTGTGCAGATCGTGTGAGAAAGCTAGCAAATTCGATCAGAGGGTATTTGAATCCGGGCCAGATCGATATCCAACTTACTAATCACCGGGCGCAGACACTAGATCTATCGCTTAATCGATTGTGAGGAATCTAAATTTTACCCGCAGAAAAACCGCTTTTATCAAATTAGATTCCAAAGTCGCTTTTTTTTAACCAATGACCAAAGTGTCAACCGACGATCGTAAGTTTCGCGCAGTTCTAGATCTTAACTTAGAATACGATGCAGCCTTTAATTTAGTTGAACATGACAGTGTAAAACAGCTTAATCAAAGCAGTAAATGCACACAAGATTTATAAGTGGTTCTGACAACCAAATTCTACGCCCACTCGCTGGGGGATTATATCTAAAAGTATGCTTTTTACTTTGTATAATCGAAACCGATTTTTTTCGTGCTTATTTATTAAATAAATTGTTTATCACCATGCTTTAAATATGATTGAATGTTATAAATATTTAATGATAATCGCTCAATAATTCAGACGCAGTTACACTCAGAGGTTAATTTAGTGATACCGCATCACGTAAGATTAAATTAATCAAATTCTTGTAAATTAAAAAGACGCCATTCACTTATATATAGATGGAAATGAACAACTATCGCTAAAGGTTGAGGTGTAAGGCTCAGATTGGTTTGTTTTGACCAAGAGATTACACTAGTGCATGACCGATGAGTCGGAATAAGACCCACAGAGGATAAATTCAGAATCCCAACAAGGAAGAATTAGACCTCGCCTGGTTCGTTGTTTCTTAACCTTCGCCCCTTAAATAGATCACGGGATTGGTAACTATTCGCTTTGACTTATCATGGGTAAATAATCGTAGAGATTCAATACTTTTTTATCTTGGGCAATATTATTGGTCACATGTGATTGCTTAAGATTTAATATTTAAGAATCGCAAAGACGCTTTGCTTGACGGTTCTCGAGGTTCATAAGTTTTTATCATACCAAATCTTGCAGTGGGAATTAGTTTCCTGTATGGGATAATAATGTTGAACCGCTTCTAATTTTTAAAGGACAAAAGATATTAATTAACGGAAAGCTATTTCTGGGGTTTGAATTAATTAATGGGCTAGATAATCTTAAACACGGGAAATAATGACCGGAGCCATATTGACCGTAATACGGGTTAAGACGGACGGTGCAATATTAATTATGTAAAGTGGGATTAATTAATATTTATGGGCTTGAACTATATTGTGCTCAATATTAGATATTCAAGATCCATTAGAAGGTCCAATCTTAATTCTCCTAAAGGCCCCGAGTAGCCCAAATATACAAATTCAATAATAAAAAGGTGATTAAAATAAAATAAATATTGTTGATTATATTTCCTCTAATTTTTCAAATTTATGGATAAAAGAGGAGAAAGTTTTTTTTTGAATTTTGTTATGGAATGAAGATATGTATTCTTGGAATACAAGATTATCTCATTAAATTCAAGAAATCTCCCACTGGTTATTTATAAGAGATATTTCAAATTTTGAAAATAAAGGGCAAGAAAGATTTTCTTGATTTTCTTGAAAAAGATATTATTAAGATATGTATTTTGAAATACAAGAATATCTCATAAATTCAAGAAGATCCAAATCTTGAAATCTTGCATTCTTGTTTTTTTCAAAAATTATATATATATTGAGGAGTGGGATTTTTATGGAATATTTTAATGGGGAAAAAGAATATAGAAGATATATTCAAGATTTCTTATGACTCAAGAAAAATCTTTTCCCACATTGAAATATCACTAAAATTTCGACTAACCCCTCTCCTATAAATAGGGATGATTAGTTCATTCTCAAGTACAATTCCAATGCTTTTAAATATTAGCAAATCCACATAAGTGTGCGCAACAAAGTTTATTTTTTTCCTTTTGTTAATTGTTCGATTTGTAGTGCCCCTTCCAATCGGAGTTGAGCAAGGGCTAAGGGAATACTTGGGAAGTCCTTTTCGTTAGTCCGTCTCCACCAAAGCCACCGCCATCCTAAGAGGTATGCTCACGTAAACCCAGAGATTCCGACGCCGAGGTTTTACGTGGCTTTTATACGCATGGTATGTTGTTGCAATTATTATTTGAATTAATATAGATTAATTCATGCTAGTAATAATTAATGAATTAAATTTGTATTTAAATATTCACCCCGGTCAGATCCGGTGGTAACTCATTCCCCAACAATCGCATCGAGCCACCGCTTTGCTCAATTTTTTTAAATTGTAATTTAATTCGTGGACATTAAATTTGAAATCGATAGTAGAACTGTTAGATTCGCTTTTTGCGTGTATCCAATTGTCATGGATTTTAATGTTTTATTTGCATGCATATAAACGGGTTTTTTTTTTTAATTCGTTTCGGCTTGTTTTTTTTCTCGTGAGAAAATCCACGAAGTAGATTAGGATTTGTTTGATTTGATCAACGTGCCGATTGGGGTTCAGATCAGTTTATTTATTTTTGTAAATAAATTGTAACCGGATCGGGAACGAAGAGACGAAGAATTAAGCGACTAAATCCGTAACAGCGTAGGGCGGAAGGCGGGCGCTACCGGCACGACAGGGTGGTGGCGAGGCATCGGAGGCCGAGGAGATTTAGGTGGGGAGGGTCACAAGACGGGCGTAAGCGCCCAAAGCCGAAGCGACGTATGATGCCGCGGGCACGCTGATGACGGGCGCTAGCGGAGACGCGGCGCCGAGGACTTCCGGGCGACGGGTGAAGGCGAATGAAGCTGCTGATGCTGCCGCCGCGAGAACTACCGACTTCGCCGACATACCGCTAAGCAGCCGAGAGGACCGGCGGGCACGGGCTCGCTGGCGGCGGCAGGGCGCTTAGGGTCGCCCTGTGCCAAGTGCTTGCCGGATGCGGGCGTATCCTTTACCGCGAAATGCCATGCGGGCGGTTCGAGATAAGTATTTTTTTTCGAGACTTAACGAGTGGGAGAAATTCGAGACGTGTTTTTCAAGATCAAGCCAAGAAAATCAAACCATGACAATTGGATAATTTGTGCCCAATATGTTTATTTTATGTTTTTGCTTTGATTTATTTTGTGCTATCTTATGCTTTATTTAATTTGTTTAAATATGTTTGCATTGAGGTATCGCTAAATTGAAAAATCTCAACTTCAAAATTACTAAGTATGTTTTAAATAATTAATTGACAATTTTATTCCTGATAATAAAATTGAATTAATTTTGACCTCCATGATTTATTTATTTGTGAATTTTGAGAAATTTTCACTGGACGGTCAAAAGATAGGTTTCACATGAATGAATTCCAAACGGATGATTGGGTTATTACTAAGGGCGACGATGACCTCCCAACGAGGCTCGATCAAAAGGAAATAGTAATCCTCAGATTTAATCATGGTTATTATTTTAGGTATAAAATTGATATGCATATACTCCCTCGAAATCCCTGGCCAATTTTATATTGGTCATGGGAGCCAACTATTAACTGGATATTAAAGGTTTGTAAATCGCTTTGTTTGAAACTCGCTTGAACGTGTTTTAAATAATGACCCACCCCACGGGTTTATTTAAACTGTTTTTTGAGATGTGGTCGATGATGTTCATATTTTTTGAGATTTTAATATGATGCATGGATCAAACCTTGTGATAATTTTGTGCTTGTGCATATTATTGTTTATTTTAGTTCATCATGTCGCAACCTTTTAATCCAATCGCTATATACACTCAAAGAACACCAATTATCCGGAGAAAACTATAATGTTTGGAAACAAAATATGACGCATGTCCTACCCGCACAAAAACATTATCGATTCTTGACGCACTAAGCCACGACGCCTAATCGATGAATCAACCGACGCGCAAGACATGAGTATAATATTTGGGAGCGTGCCAACGAACCCATGAAACGTAATCTTTGACTTCACGTTCGATGATTTGAAACACATTCATGAAGGTGTTGAGTCCGGCAATGGAAATTATGCAAAGTCTTGAAGAAATGTTTTCAACAAAAGACCGCATGATCGATCGGGCTAAAAAACGACGACGTGGTATACAAAATGGTTGAGGGAACACCAGAAGGGAGCATGTTCTCGAGTCAAAAACCATTTTCTCAAACTCGCTTATCTCTAACTAAGTATTGTGACGAGGCCCAAATCGAATTTCATGGTTTACTCGCCAAGGAGCTTAGATGAATTTTATCAGGTTTTGTGGATGAGTGATCACATGTTTACTATGGATGATCTTCAAGAAGTTTTGGAGAAAGTGGAGAAGCATTTAGAAAGAAAGACGGAAGCATTGGTGAAAAGCCTTTTCAAGATCTAGGCCGGGAAGGCAAGTCTCAAGAAAAGGAAGTGGTTGGTTAACCAAAGCAAGCTCATCATTAAGAAAAAAGAGAAAAGATCAAGTAATGGGTTGGGTGTCAAGAAAGAACCAAAAGGAATATGTTTCAACCGGCCGGGAGAAAGGACATTGAGGTCACTGCTCCAATCCCAAAAGGAAAGGAAAAGAAAGGTAATCCTCACTCATTAGTTGTTGAAACTTGTTTAGCGCCAGATTCCTCCCATTTATGGGTGGTGGATATGGATCCATCGATCATGTTTGTTTCACGTTACTGTGGGGTTCAAAAGGACCCATAACTAAGTGGGAAGTGAGATCCTCATCACATCCGGGCAATGCTATGTAGAGTGGCAGCCAAGCAATGGGAGAAGTGCACTGCTTTTTCAAGACGTAGTTTTAATTTTAAGAGATGTTCAGACGCTCCGAAGTTTTAGAAAGGATTTGATTTCAGCTTTCTAAACTTTTTTCATGATGGATATTCGTTACTTTTAATAAAGTTGTTACCATTTTTTTATGATAAATTTATCTCACATGGAACGTCATGGCTAATAATCTCTATACAATTAATGGGTGCACACCACTCAAGAAATGTATCCTATAACACATCAACTATTTCCCGAAAAAGAAAACGCTCATCGACGTGAACGAGACACTTTTTTCGCATCTAAGATTGTCATATAAATCCAAAGAGATCCAAAGGCCCAGAGGAAAGACGGGCTCACTAGAACTTTCCAAGTTGAACCGCTTCCAACCCGCTAATCATGTTTCGAGGGTAAATGACCAAGAGGGCATTTGGACAAGGGGAATAGGGCCAAAGAAGTTGTTAGAGATCGCTCACACGTATGTATGTGGTCCAATGTCAACCAAAGCAAAGAGGAGGTTATGAGTATTTTGTCACTTTATTGATGATTACTCAAGGACGGCCATATTTTTTTATGAAGCATAAATCGAGACCTTTTGAGAATTCAAAAGAATTTAAGGCTCAAGCAGAGAATCATAGGGAAAACGATCAAGTCTCTACGATCCGATCGCGGGAGGCGTAATACCTCAACATGTGTTTTTGAACTACTTATCCGATGAAGGATCAGATCCCAACATCGCACCTTAACCCCTCAACAAAACGGGGTTGCAGAGCGGAAGAAATCAACCCTTTGGAAATGGTTAGATCAATGATGAGTTATGCGATCTTCCTAAGTCGCTTCCTGGGTCATGCGCTTGGAAACAAATGTTTACATTTCAACTGTGCCATCCAAATCGATTCCCAAAACTCCCAAAGAATTGTGGACCGGACGCAGTTTCAAGATGAGACACATGAAGATTTGGGGTGTCCGCATACGGCCGGACAAGGAGTTTTTGAAACCGATCCTCGATCGTAATTAAGGTTGTTTGCAGGATACCCGATGGGAACAAAAGGGTGTACGTTTATGGTCCTCAAGATCAAAAGTGGTCATAAGCACCCACTTTAGATTTTTCGGAAGAAGACTATATAAACCAAAGAAAACCCGTAAGTGAGATTACCTTAAATGAGCTTAGAGGGCAAACCTCATCGCTAACCTGTATTTAGATGATATACCAATCAATACGGCTTTTCACAACCGGAGCCTCGTCAGAGGGGGAGGGTTGTTAGACAGCCCGAGAGATTCATGGGAATAGGAGAGTCCTGACTTGATTCCTGACAAGACTAATCGCACTCCATGGACATATGACGAGGCACTCCGAGATAATGATGCAGATTCTTGGCAAACAAAGAAAAAGCCTAAACGGGTTCTATGTTTCATAATAGAGCGCTGAGCTAGTCAAACCACTTAATGGGTCAAAACCCATTGATGGAAGCGGTATATAAGAGGAAAAAGAGGACCGACTTTAAGGTTGAACCTTCAAAGAAGACTAAGGGTTAAAAGTTATACGTAAAAGAATGGATCGATTATGAGGAAACTTTTTTTCGCCAAGAACTATGCTTAAGTCCATCCAGATTTTTATCGATTGACACAAGATTTCGACTTTGAAATCTGCAAATGGATGTCAAGATGCCTTTCCTTAACTAAGTCTTGATGAAGAGATCTATATGCAACAACCCCAAGGTTTCATTGAAAAAGGCCAAGAACATCTTGTTTGAAGCTCAAGAAGTCCATTTACGGACTCAAACAGCATCCAGAGCTCCGAACCAATGTTTTGATCATGTTATAAAGTCTTATGGGTTTGATCAAAATGAGTTTGAAAGTTGTGTAAAAAAACGGTCGAATCGCATTGGTATTCTAAAGACTATATGTAGACTACATTCCGATCATCGGGAACAACGTGAAGGTGTTATCGAAGTAAGAGTATGACTTTCAAAAACGCTTTTGATATGAAGGACTTAGGGAAAGCTCTCGCACGCCCTTGGGATCAAGATCACCGAGATCGCAAAAGAAAAGGATGAAGCTTTATCGCAAGCTTCATACATAGATAATCGCCTTGAAACGCTTCAAGATGCAAGATTCCAAGAAAGGATTCGTACTTTTCGTGCATGGAATCCATCTATCCAAGAAAATGTCCCCTAAGACGAAAGAGAGATAGATGATACGAAAGGCATTCCTTATGCTTTGGTCCGTTTGAAGTTTTTATTATATGCAATGTCAGAAGAGACCTGGATATCCGCTCACCGTAGGCATGGTGGCAAGATATCAAAGTAACCCTTTGAAAGAACATCGAAGGCGCTTAAAAAATATCTCCAAGTATCCGAAAAGAACTCGGATAGAATGTTGGTTTATCACCGAAGTCCAACCCTATCGTTACAATGGACTTCCAATTAACTATAGACTCAGAAAAAATCTACCTCCCAGAAGGTGTTTTTGCATGGGGAGGAGTCGCGGACACGGAGAAGTCATTGGTAAATGTGTCGCAGATTCTACCATGGAAAGTTTAATATGTACTGCAATGAGGCAAATGGAAAGGTTCGGGTTCGCTCAAGCACTTCCTTGTGGACTTAGATGGGTTCCGAATTTGCCCACAGCAGATCATCATATCAGGACAATGCCGTCGGGCTTTGCAAATTCAAGGAACCAAGAGCCCACAAAGCCGTTGAAACACATTGAAAGGAAATACCATCTTATACTAGTCATCTTTAAGAGAGAGATATAGATTGCAAAAGATACTGTCGGGAGGACAACCTAGCAGATCCATTCAAAGAGTCTCAATACTCTTTCGAGACATGTTGGGCGAATGAGTGTCAAGACCATTGCCAATCCGCTTCGTATATGCTGTGGAGAAATTATTATTGTGTTTGTAGGTGACATTAGATGTCACTTTGACTACTCGAGACGGTTGTAGCATACTTAAAGTTGCACTTTGAGTATAAGTGGGAGATTGTTGGATTATACCGAAAAGTATGCTTTTTACTTTGTATAATCGAAACTAATTTTCGTGATTATTTATCAAATAAATTGTTTATCACCGATGCTTTAAATATGATCGAATGTTATATATATTTATCGATAATTGTTCAATAATTGACGCAGTTTAATCAGAAGTTAATTTGAAGATACCGCATCACGTAAGATTAAATTAATAAATCTTTGTAAATTAAAAGTACGCCCATTCATTTACCTAGATGGAAATGAACAACCATCGTGAAAGGTTGGAGGTAAGGCCTGCATTGGTTTGTCTTCGACCAAGAGATTACACTAAGGTATGATCGATGCACCTAATATGACATACAAAGAGGATAAATTCTTCTAACCTAACAAGGAAGAATTAGACCTCGGTTCGGGGTTGTTTCTTAACCTTCGCCCCTTAAATAGGATCACGGGATTGGTAACTATTGCTTTGACTTATCATGGGTAAATGAATCGAAGAGATTTAATACTTTTTTATCTTCGACAATATTATTGGTCACATGTGATTGCTAAGATTTAATAATAAGAATCGTGCAAGCACGCTTGCTTGATTTGCCCCTCGAGGTTCATATGTTTTATCATACCAAATCTTGCAAGTGGAATTAGTTTCCCAGATGGATAATAATGTTGAACTGCTCTCTACTAAGGACAAAAGATATTAATTAATGGAAAGCTATTTCAAAGGGCTTGAATTAATTAATGGGCTAGATAATCTTAAACACGGAAATAATGACCGGAGCCATATTGATCGTATACGGGTTAAGATGGACGGGCAATATTAATTATGTAAGGATTAATTAATATTTACGGGCTTGAATTATATCAGGCTCAATATTAGATATATTCAAGATCCATTTAGGTCCAATCTTAATTTCTCCTAAAGGCCCTCGAGTAGCCCAACATATAGTCCAATAACCTAAAAAGGTGATTAAAATAAAATAAATATTGTTGATTATATTTTATAATTTTTCGAAAATTTATGATAAAAGAGGGAGAAAGTTTTTTTTGAATTTTGTTACGGAATGAAGATATGTATTCTCGAATACAAGATTATCTCATTAAATTCAAGAAATCTCCCACTTGGTTATTCATAAGAGATATTTTAAATTTTTGAAAAATAGGGCAAGAAAGATTTTCTCGATTTTCTTGAAAAGATATTATGGAAGATATGTATTTTCAAATACAAGTTAATATCTCATAAATTCAAGAAGATCCAAATCTCAAATCTGGGACCCTTTGTTTTCGAAAAATTCCATATATTGATGAGGTGGATTTTGTGGAATATTTTAATGCGAGAAAAGAATATAAGGGATATATTCAAGATTTCCTTTAATTAAGAAAAATCTTTTTCCCACATTGAAATATCACTAAAAATTTCGACCAACCCCTCTCCTATAAATAGGGATGATTTAGTTCATTCTCAAGTACAATTCCATGTGTGAAATATTAAAATCCACAAAAGTGGTGCAAACAAAGTTTATTTTTTCCTTTTGTTAATTGTTCGACGAGTGTCCCCAATTTGATAGTTGAAAGGGTTAAGGGAATACTTGGGAAGTCCTTCGTTAGTCCGTCCAAAGCCAACGCTTATCCAAGAGGACGTTCACGAAAACTGAGATTCCGTGACAAGAAGTTTTTACGTGCTTTTTTATAGCGCATGGTATGTTGCTGTAATTATTATTTGAATTAATATAGATTAATTCATGCTAGTAATAATTAATGAATTAAATTTGTATTTAAATATTCACCCCGAATACATCTGGTGGTAACTCATTCCCCAAACACTCTTCCCTATCACAAGTAAGTACCAACTAAAACCAAACCGGACTAGATTATCGTGGTTAGTCCAACACAAGACACCAACAGATATTTAAAGAGTTCTCACTCAACCGATCCCGTAAATCAACTAGAAACCCTAGTCTGAATTCTAAACAACTTAACCTAACTTTCGGGTTTTGGGTAAGATTGTTTTTGTTCCCAACTTTCAAATCTTTCCTAGTTTTTAAGAATCTATCGCCTAGATGAAAAAGATTTCGTGTTAAGAACTACGATGAACACTTAGAAAATAATCCTTTCAAGTTTGTGTTCTTCGTATGGGAAACGATTATAAACAGCTTCTTTGATAGCTTCCGTCTTCACTCAAGAGTAATCCCATATTTATAGACCCTTTAAATCAAAGAGCCTGGAGAGCAATTTGAATTTTCGCCATATTTGGCAGACTTGCAAGGATTGATGGACGTAGCCCAGAACGGCATGGCCGAAAGCGTGAATAGTGTTTTTTTATACCGCTTGCTGGATAAAAGCACCAACCTTTAATTGCCATCCGATCATATGTGTTTTGTCTATTGTTACCGTACACTTTTCAAATGCTTTTGTTCTACCAACTAAGGTCGGCGATTCTTCTTGTTCGGGATTATCGACGATGATTTGAAGCGAACATCGCTTTCACTGGTGAGTTGATTCCGATCGCTCACAACCGATTTCCGGCCTACTCCGACAGAAAGTCTTCGTGCCATTGTCTTAGCTTCAACTAGTGATTGGACCGACGCTTCTGCCTTCGTCTCGATCTTCCCGAGGTCATCCGATCTTCAAGTCTTCCGAATTTGAACTGAGGACTTCAAATGATATAATCGGATTTACCGGGACGATCCCGATTCTATCATTCTCGCTTCCGCCCTGCTTGACATCACCGCTCTTTTGAACTTTAG
>JBBCBC010000008.1:1768459-1799478 GCA_037126765.1 Stenogyne calaminthoides | reverse complement strand
TTAAGAATGCCATGTATAAGCAAAGGTCAAAAAATTTATAACTCCAAAGTTCAAACTGTGAGGTTCAATCGGGTGAGCCTGCCCTCAAAGTAGCAAATGGGGGTCCTGCAAGGAAAACGAAGCCGAGCTGGTGCCCATACCAAATACTTCCGAGCGCTAAGCGAGCATACGACGGAGATTTATGGATTGAACTCCGCTTTTTCCTATTCATGGAATGCGTAAATTTGAAAAATATTATCGTAATGGTGAGCGCAATGGAAAAAAACTGTCGAAAACCACAAGCCCGGTGTTACGCTTAATCCACGAAAACATGGTTTAAAAACCTCTTTCGCTCAAGACAAGCAGCCAAACCACAAAAAAGCCGAAGCGAGGGCCTTCTAACACATAACCGTGAAAAAACCTCTCGCTTTAATTCTAAGAAAGGCAAAGACATCAAGGCATCAATAAGGTTATTACACGAGTGTAAATTTGTAAGCAAGTCTTTATTTACAAAAAGAGTTTTAACAAGAAAGTGTGGATAAGAGCCTCAAAGATTAAAAACATCTCGGGGTGGTGTTTATTCATTTATCTAATTTGTTTGGCCATATGCCCAATCGAGTGGCATCGCAATAAGGCGACCGAATCCAACAAGAATCGGAGCGAGTTTTGTGTTTGCTTGGCGAAAAGAACATAATGCTTACCATGCCGCAACAAAAGCGCATTATATACATAGGTCGCACCGTAAATAAGATGACGAAGAAGATGATCGCCCAATTCGTGGCCGATCGCGAACGAAAATGGGTTGCACCTAAATAAGCCAACCATCATGATTGCACCAGCGTAAGACAATCATTAAACGAAGTCGAAGTCAAACACGGATACATCGGATGGTTTCGATTCTTATATGAAAAAAAAGTAGCTAACGGCCAAACATACAAAGAAGACCCGCTAGAGTCAAACATCAAAAAGGTCATTCCTACCAAAACGAAATGAGGCAATCTAGTCTAAACAAAGAAACTTCAAACAAACAAACCGTAAAAAAGCTTAAAAACTTCGAGGTCAACAGAGAACTTTTTATCGTCAATGCTTTGCTCGCCACCATGAGTACCATGCTGCATACCAGGCGTTATGCTCGCCCGCCCATCCCGTAGCGCTCTGTCGGGTCACACCGAATTTTTGTCTCGAAGCCAGCCGTGTTGAGGTTATCCTTTCCAGCCCTTGATCTCCCCATCCTAAAGGAGGATCAACTACTAGAACCATTTACGGTAAAAATGAAGTCATACCAATATCACGAAAGGTCGGCAAAAGGAGATCGCGACCAGGGACGGAGGTGATAATCGACCAACCATTCTTTTTTCGGTCGGTTTTAAATGGTTCGAGCTGGTCGTGGGAAAAGACACGACGAGTTGTACGACGTGATCCACAGCAATGAGGCGTAGGAGAAGTTGATCATCTCCTCGATGATAATCTTCTCAGAACATCTTCAAATCTTAACACCAAGGTTGGTGTTCTCTTCTTCAAATTTCAGCGCAGATGAACACTCGCCTCGTCAGTTTTTTTTTTGGTCAAACTTCAACGCACATCCCAGCCAAGCAAAAAAAGGTTATCCTAGTCAAAAAACAGAGTTTACAAAGAAAAAAGTCTACGAAAGTGGATCATTATCCGAGTCATGAAGTTAAAAGCTGAGCGATCCCATCCTATCCGGGACCGGGGCCTGCTCGGGCCGCCTTATCCGCAACTCCTTGCTCGCCTCCATTTCGGCCTTCGGCTACCACCATCCTCCATCTTTACGCTTTATCATCATCCGACTCGACGCCACCACCTTTCAACCTCTCCGCCAAGAACGCCCTCAGCACTTTTGTCGGGCCCAAATTGGTCAGGATCACCCCCATGTCGCAATGCCGCAGGTCCTTGTCATCAGATGGGGGTCGTAATTATCGATTCTCCGATTAAGAACAAGAAATCAAGGCTTACCGAGATCGGGTAGATGGGAGATGGTGACCAATGACCACACTAGTTTGGACAAACCACGGAGGCAGCCGGGTGAACAGGACCACCATCAAATAAGCTCAACACTACTTGCTTTATAATCCTTTTCTAGCCAACACAAGGGGGTTGCTCCGCCGAACGAATAGCGGGGTTGCTAGCATACTTACCCGTTGTCGCCTTCATTGGCATTCGACCAACCCGCCTCCTCGGCGTGGACTCCCGCTACCTCGGCGATATCCATTCCGCCCGATTTAGCGAAAATATTCTGCCTTTTCAGCGATGACTTTGTCACGTAGCCCGTTGGCGTCGACCGGCCCGTAATACCGGCATGGGCTCCCCTTCTATGGCGATGTCGTTCGCCGATTTAGCGAAAGTATTCCTCATACCGATTGATGACTTTGTCCTTCATTGGCGTCGACCAACCCGCCTTCGGCGTTGGCTCGTTGCCTCGGCGATGTTCCTCATGGAGTTGAGCGAAATATTTCGCCTTCTCGGTGATGAGATTGCGTCTCTTCATTGGGCATTGCCACGGCTCACCGTAATGGTCGCGGCGATGCCACGAAAAGACTTCAGATAAGGGGCTCGCTACCTCGAGTTTGAGCACATAAAAAACTAATGACTATCGTAGAAAAGATCCTCAAACCCGAAGGCTCATTCTCGAACTATCAAGATCTTATAGACATCAGAAGCGGAGTTTGGTGCAAACATTTTGACCGCAAATCGTGGGCGATGAAATATTATCAAGATATGAATCAAGGTCGAACTCGAGCAAAGCCAAAGAAAACCTTGGGGGGTATTGTTGTAACCCCATCGATTCTTGGTCAAAGACACGCCACGTGTCCATTAAATGAGCAATTGAACGATTTGTTAATGGCCCCAATTATACGAGCGAGCACGACCACACTAAGGACTGACGTAGAGGGTGCTTGGCGCCCGGAAGGTCATAATATTGCAAAAATTATGCTCTCCGTGACCGGTGACCATTCAACACAAGACAACGGTAATGGGTAATGGTGAGTAAAACCGCATAAACAGAGAAGAAAAAGACGAAAACCGTATTTATGTAGGAAAGGAAAGACGAAGTCTTATGAACAGAGAAGGAGAGATGTAAATCCATTTAATGGAGAGGAGGACACGTCATTCCGAAGGCGAAGCAGACAAAGAAGAACCAAAAAGCATTTTCGTTTACAACAACATTTTCCAAGTAAGCAAAAACAATCCCATTTAGTGTGGAGCGCAGCACGAGATACACGGTTAACAGAGGTCCTAAGAGCGGAGAGCGTATGTGGGCGAAAGTACGTAATCAAGGCCATGGTGTTTGGTTTGCGCCACACCCAATGAACAACCATAGCGGTCGAGCCTCATGAAAGCGAATAACCACCAGACGAGCATAAGAATCGGGTCACCCACGACGCCATCCATATCACTTAATTGGATGACAAGTCTAATACTTCGAGCAAGTAAAGACAAATGTCAGCCAAAGAAGATAAAGCGGGAAAATGGGCAACACCACATAGATTCGCAAGATGTTAAGAAATCGCCACTTCGTCTTGGAAGGACACCACCATTTCATCCAAAGCCTATAAAAATAGCCTAAAAATAAAAAAAGAAAGGTGCGAGAAATTTTCCATAGATAACTCTTGTATCAATTCTCCTATCACATAACCATTGTGCGCAAATCACTAACATATTGTGCTTTCGGTTAACACACTCCCCAAATCATAAATACTATAATCGGCTTGAAAATACGTCCCCGGGCGTAGTCAACTTTAATGAATGGGTCATCAAATCCTTGTTGTCATCCTACATACGATTGTGCTCGTTACACACACACACAATGTTTGATACATCATTATTTTGTTTGTTAAGTCGTAACATACATCGCCACATCATATTTTTCAATTAAAACACGACTTACAACACCATATATAGTCCTAAGTAGTACTCCTCCGGTCCCAAGATTATTGCAACACCAAAAAATGGACCATAAAACCAAGTAAAAGTGGGTTTTTAGTAGGTTTGAGTGGAATAAAATAAGTGTTGTGAATGTATTAATATTATGTTTGTTTCCATTTTAAGAGTGTTGCAAGAATGTTAGGGCGTCCAAATAAGATAAGTGTTGCGAGAATCATGGGCCGGAGGGAGTATGTTATTGTTATCACCGATTTATACACGTCAAACATCACAGATTTATCACACGTCCCCAGGACCAATTATCACCCGTCGGCAGGGCCCATTAAAGACTGAATTGACCCGATCCAACGGGGAGGTCAAAGGGTCACGAGAAGTTGATTTTGTCGTGCTTTAAGCATATGTTTTGTCATGATTTATGCATGCATGATTTGTCGTCTTTGGTTCTCTTTATATAAAGGACCTCACCCTTCATTGTAAAAAACTCGGAATGTTTCCTCATTCCTCTTATATACCAACAACCATATTCGAGGGAAGAACTATGGTTCTTCCCTCGATGTTCTTGTTCGATTAATTATTTGTTTGGTGGTCAAATTCAACAAGCCACATCGAATCGTAAAATATTGATCACAACAATTGGGCGCTAGAAGGAGGGTAGATTGAAAAATTCGCGGAAGAACAACAACGGATCTTCGAATTGAAAATCCAAAAATCCGTAAATCACAAGAACACTGACCCGTAAAACAATCTTCAAACCCCACGCATGTATTCAAGAAATACCCATATCGATTTGAAAAAAATTTCTTCGAATTTACCAAAGAAAAAAATGCAAAAAGAGAAAAAGATCAACACGATGTTCTTTCTACAACCAAAAGCGGAATGATTTTTTCCAATTGATTAGCGGGAGAGATGTTCAAAGAACACCCAAACCAAAAAATTAACACCTTCTTCATCACGATCATCTTCAACAAAACCTAAACAAAAAAAATCTAACAAACAAAACCCACATACCAGTCCAGTCTATACATACAAAAAACAGAAATGAAGAACAGAGTCGCGGATGATCGCTTCAACTCCGCCGTCTTGCGTCTTGACCAAAGACCAAAAGGTAGTCCCAAAGAATGCCGCAAGGCCGCCTTACCCCATCGCGATTCACCGCCCGCATCAACAATTGAAACGAGACAGGCTATGAGCCTCCACCACGGTGCCGAAATCGAAAGCCCTCCATAAGAGTGCTATCGCGCCCTCATTGGATCCCCGCGCCTTTTGCGGGCCACCCTTGTGATTTCTGCTCCCCCAAAATCGACCCTACGCGCCTCACCGCTCACGCCGCCTCACCTTCCGCCCTTCGCTCGCCTCCGGTAGTACCCCCGCGCGATTTCTATAGACCCAACAACCACATTGGGCCGATGTGAATAAGCAGACGTATGAAGAAGCGGGCGTGTGCCGTCGATAGAAAAGCGTGAAAAAGATTTTTGAATGGCGTGGGAAGGTATGACTCGACGATGGAGTTACTGCGTTTTCAGATTGATCTAAAGTCTGCCAAGTCTTGGGCTTTTTGTTATAGAAAGAAAAAAGGAAAGTCGCGGCATTAAGATTGATAAAATTTGAGCTATTATTTCCTAGTAATATTCTCGGCCCAATCGGATAAAAATTATTGGGCGAGATATAGTTTCTTGGGCCAGACTTTTTATTTATTTAAGTATTAGGTCTACCTTGTTTAATTAAAATTACGGGCCTTGTATTATTTAGTTAAGTTGGGCCCTAATTTTATTTAATCGCTTTGGTCCGACCGCCCGCTTAAAAAAAAAAAAAAGACAAACAGGGTTCGATAAAAGAAAACGCCGTGAGTCTCATGAAGCTACTCAAAGAATCTACGGGCAATCCTTTTGCCCATCCCCACCGTGTTTATTCGATAACGTCATTTTAATATCTGCGAAATTTATAAACTTGTCACGCACATTATTAAAAGTGGAAGATATATGTCCTCGTGGTTTTCATTATTCATTTTGGTCGTGCTTCACAAATGGTCGCGCACCTAAGCCGACGATCCGAACAAAGACGAACGAGCGAAAGCCTTATGCGTTCACGGATTTAAACAAATCAGATTTTTACAGATGCCGCAACAAAAGCGAAAGAATGGGTACGGGTCGCAGACTAAATAAGGCGGCGAGCGATCGAAGGATCGCGGCAAACATAAGGCGATCACGCGAAAGAAAAAGGGGAGTTGCACATAAGTTAACCCATCCGTCACGACAAAATAAGATTTACCAATCCAATCGCAACTAAATAAGGCGATTGAAAACCAAAGAAGTCGGGGTTGAATACAAGGACATATATCATGTTCGATTTCATTTCGAAAGAAAATGGCACTACCAAGCAAAATTACAAAAAAAGCACTTGGGCTATTTATCCGAGGTCTCCGGCGGAGGGTGTCGAGCACAACCTTGATAGCAAGTAGATCAAGAAAAGGGGGCTTACCAGCAAAGTAGCATACCGGGCAACCCCCGAGTTGTTTTACGCGGTTTGCCACCTCAAAGCCAGCACGCACCACACCATCAAAGTAACACACGAGAGTTCAACATTGTGCTCGCGGCCGGGATTGAAGTGATTGTGCTTTTGCAGCGCGAAAGCACCGCCGAAAGACAAGAAGTGATGATAGACCTAGAGCTCGACCGACATATTAATGAACCATCAGAAGAGGCGAACATCTACCCCAGATACGAAGCGAGCATCACTCGTCAACACCTGAACAAGCCACCGCAGAACGCGACAACCACTCGGATGACAAGCCGAGACTTCACCCGCCTTCCCGGCGATGATTATGCCCGCCTCCTCGACGTGGCACTACCGCCTTCTCGGCGATGATTAGGCCCGCTTATTCTATGCCGGGCACTAACCCTTTGGCGATGACATACCGCGCCGCCGCGCACTACCGCGCTTCTCGGCAATGATTAGGCCCGCATATTAGGCGATGTTACCATCGCTTTTTTCGGGCGATGATTATGCCGCCGCGCTCGGCGTGTAATCTTCCCTACGACGATTATGCCCGCCACTTTTGGCACTACCGCTTTTTTCAACGATGATTATGCCAGCACCACTCGGCATTGGCACTACGGCGCTTTCTACGACGATTATGCTCCATCTACTGGCGTGGCACTACCACCTTGGCACGGCGATGATTTTTTACGCCTCACCGGTGTGGCACCTCATATACCGGCGATAATTATGCACTTCTGTTGCTTTCGCCTTCGGCAGCGATTATGCGGCGGCTACCGGCGTTAGCTCCCCGTAACTTCGGCGATATCGATCTGCCGTTTTAGCGAAGTATTTTCCATCTTCTTAGCGGCAATGCCCTTTTAAACAGCAGCAGCCGCGTCGTATTACGCCAAAGCGGCCTTCTCGCCATCTCGGCGGCGAATCATTCACCTCGGCGTTCTTCGTAGCTACGGCGGTAATCTGCCCGCGCTTCAAAGCGGCGGCTATACTTTATCGGCCGGCAATATTGCGTCGGCAGCCTTCCTCTCATCCAGCTGACGGCGAGATCATTACGCCCCTCGCGGCGTTCTTCACGCGCAGCTACGGTATTCAATCTGCGCTTTTTAAGCGCTACGTCGGCGGCGTATTCGCCCGGCGGCTTCCGCCATCTGGCGATAAGTCATTCGCCTGCTGCACATTCATCTAGCAGCTACAGCGTTGATATTGCCGCTTTTAAGTCGCGGCCTTCGCGTCGGCAGCGTATTAAATGGCGAAGCGCTCCTCTTTATTTTGGCGGCGAATCATCTGCTACGGCGTTAATACGCGCTGGCGTTGATGCTGCCAGCTGGCATTGGCTGTTACCATTTGACGTGCGTATTAAAATGCGGCGGTGCTCACTGCGCCGTCTCGGCGGCGAGATTGACTTCCGCTTTATGGCGTTCATCATAGATGCGGCGTCGACTTTACCAGCGCTAAGAAAGGCGTTAGCTCTTTGTTCCGGCGTGTTCGATACGCCTCGCTCGGCGTTAACTGCTTTCATATTCGCCGACTTTAGCCTCTTGTAAAATATACGGTCGGTCGGGCAATTTATCTGGTGAATTACATGGCCTAACTCGGCCGTGGTGATGCGGCAGCGCCGAAATTCCTCCTATATATCGCGCAAATTTAGTAAAAGGCGATCTAGAAATCGCAAACTACTCGGGCCGTAAGTGGTCATGACGAAAGTGCAAAAAAAAAAAAGCACAGACGACGGGGGCTCCCTCAAGCACGAAAGCACGTAAAAAGACTCGCAGACGATGGGGCTCCCCGGCACGAAAGACGTAAAACTCCGACGACGGGGCTCGGCACGAAAGCACATAAAAAGCGTACACGACTCCCCGGGCATTTGAAAGCACGAAAAAAAGACTATACGATGGGGCTCTCCTAGAAGACGAGCACATAAAATATAAAATCCTCTATGTGGGCTCATTCTCGAACCCATCAAGATCTCATAATGGATATCCGAAAGGTGCCCTGAGGCAAAAGCAGTGTGACAAGCAGATGTAAGAAAATATAAAACCGGGTCGAGACATGATTCAAGATCGAACTCAACAACGCCACTCGATCTTTTGGGGGCTATTGTTGTCACCGATTTATCACACGCCAAGATCACCGATTTATCACACGCCGCCAGGACGAATTATCACCCGTCCGCCAGGGCCCACAAAGACTGAATCGGCCCGGATCAAGGGCGAGGTCAAGGGTCACCTGAAATGATTTATCGTGCTTTACGCATATGTTTTGTCATGTTTTATGCACATGATTTGTCGTGCTGGTTCTCTTTATATAAAGGACCTCACCCTTCATTGTAAAGAAACTCTGGAATGTTTCTCTCATTCCTCTTATATACCAACAACCATATTTAGGGGAAGAACTACGGTTCTTCCCTTGATGTTCTTTGTTCGATTAATTATTTGTTTGGTGGTCAAATTCAACAAGCCACATCGAGAATCGTAAAATATTTTGTTCACAATTATTATATAGCACATAGATTTACGAACCTCAATTTAATCATATTTTCAGTATATATGATCTAAATATTAAAGTTTAAGTTATATGTTTTATTTGCATCTTCAAATTAATCCACTTTAATTTACTATATGCAATTCATTTCCACACCATCTGAATACATAAATTAATTAGTTCGACCCGTGCACAATCGGTCATTGAATTACGTGCTAAGATTTAATATGCATAATTAAATATTACTCCATCCGTCCACCAATCTTATATACAGTTGATTTTTACACGCGTTTTTGCGAGAGAGTCAAATCTATATAAGATTGGTGGACGGATGGAGTATTATTTATAAATAACTAAATTGAAAGATTAAAAAATGGATATCCATAAATGAATATTTATATGTTGAGCATATATATATTAATATATATATATATATATATGTATATTTATAATTTGTAGTACTCAAAAAGTAGTTAAAGTGCAGTCTTGTTGGTCGTGGGAAGGCGCATGGTTGTGTCGGCCTTCGTAGGTTGTTATTACCATCCTGCAATCTTCCGACTGCCTCTCAACCCTTTTCTTTACTCTACACTTGCTATCAGTACATCTGTAGTAGCTTCTGCAAATTAACAAACATTTCATTTTTTGTGTGTTTTGAATAATACCTTTTAAGAAAAATAAATTGAAACAAGAAATAGTAAGATAAGTTCATTAATTAGTTACATGACCAGTGTACCATCAACATTCACCTCCACTCAGGTCCAGATTCTTGCAATTATCATTATTGGGAAAGTGAAAAATATATATGAAGAAATGAACCTAAAATGGAGTACTTTTAAAATAAGGAAAGTCCTGGCCATGTCTGTATTGTCCAGCACCTCTTATTTATGAGTTTTCAAATGTGGGAGATATCAATTTTTATTTATTTATCCAAATCAATATTTTTATGAACAATGAGACAAGGAAACTAGGAATGGGATCACCTATTTCATAATTGGTGTTCCACTTTATATTTCATAATATGGATGAATGACACGTGGAATGATAAAAAATATTCAACGGACCATCATACCTTGGGTCCATGTGTTAAAAATTAAGAAGAATAAAACACTAATGAAATACGAAAAGTGAAACAGAGAAATCGAACCGAGAAAACTAAGCTCAACACCGAAGTATAGACAAATTTTAAATCTTAATTCCATTTTGAATTCACATTATGTGTTTGATATTCTATGACTATATTTTATAGGCAAAATATAGTGTGAATAAGTTTTTCATAAATGATTCATGAAATTGGATAAAGGGTATGATTATATTATTAAAGGGTATTAATTGTGATAATTGGAGAGTATGACTCATTACTACAAAAAGGGTATTATTCGTGATATTGAAGAGTATTATTTATATTATAAAAGAGTATTAGTCATAATAACTGAAGTTTATTGATTAATTTATTTGTTTTTTTGTTTTTTTATAACTCGGTATTCGAACCAAAAACCGACTAATCTAAGGGATAATGTAACCCATAAATCTACTAGTGGAGACCAACTTCAAATCAGAGCAAAATTGAAGAGTTAAGATCTATAAATACATAATCAATTTTACGGTGAACAAATTTCACATGAAGCTTACTCATATTTTTGTATCATGAGAATCTCTATTTTCTATCATCTTTATACTTAACTAGTATACATGTAAAGTTAATAAATAATTAAACTTAGATATGAAAATGGGTAACATCTGTTAACTTAGTTCACGTGTGATTTATCTTATTTTTTATCCATCTACAAAATGGTCAAACAAAATTGCTCAAAAATGGTCATTGTGTGTATTTTAATTGTAAAATTGATCTTAAAAAAATTAAAAAATTGGCATTGTTGTGACTATTGTTGGTAAAAAATAATCAGTTTCACAATACCTAATTCTTGTTGGGCCATTTTTTTCAATAAATTCAACATAACCTTGTACATCAGTATAAGATTTCTTGGGTGTATATATATATATATAGAATTAATAGAGTTTTTTTCTCAAAAATATATCGTGAATCAGATTCATATAAATTTTTACATACCGAGTGGAGATTTAATCAAGGGAGAAATGAATGAAGTACCTTGGATGAAGACTATTCTTGACAACTTTCTGTCCATATTTCCTCCATTTGTAACCATCATCAAGTAGATCCACATCACTCCTTGTTTGGAAACAAAATCTTGGCTCTCTTAGCTTTCTCTTCACCTTAACCTTTTTCTTCTCCCAAGAACAATTCTTCCACCTCCAAACATTATAAAAACTAACCTTAATTATAACTACTATGTATCATCAGAAGTGGAATTAAATTAAACAAACAACAGATTAATTAGCTAAAATTAGCCTGTTTGAAATTAATAGAATGGGTATATAGTGGCACAGATAGATATATACATATAGTGGTATAGTGGAACCAGCACTAGCCCTTATCATTTATGATATTGTATCACACTTCTGTCACTACTTCTCAGAGTAGTACCAGGAATGGGAGTGCTCCATAAACAACAAAAACACCATCTTATATATCCCAATTAACTCTCTTCCAATTAAATTTATGTTTCTATCATTATTATTTTTTTCGATTTTCTGTTTTGGGCTTATTTCTTAATCCCAGTCAGTTTTAGATTAGGCAGTATATATAAATGTCTCTAATTGATATTAATCTAGGTTATTCTGTGTCATTGCAGTCGCTTTTCGACATAATTAAGATATCCTCTCCTCCTCCGTGGAAGTAGCTAAAGTAGCTAACAAACTGTTAGTGAAAGCGTAATTTTTTGTGTTCTTATTTATCGATTTATTAATATATCTCCCTTGCATCTATTACAACACTACACATATCTACACAAGATTCTTATTGTATTTCATGATTCACTTAATTCATCCCAAATATATGTATATATATATATATATATGTCAAGTGTATATATTGCTTAGACTAAGGGTCGAGTAAACCATGAATTTTTTTAAAAAAACTATATAAGAGTAGATCCCCTCAAGAAAAAAAAAAAAGATCTTTAGGGTTTAATAAGTGGTCATAAGTGTCCAAAAAACGAAGAATATATATATATATATATTGAAGAGAGAGATTTGAGAGAAAGATGATACCAAGAATGGCCTGATCCTTCTTTATTTCCACTGCAATTTTCACCAATTACACTACTACTCTTGGGATCCATGCCTGCAGCTACCTGCACATATATCTTTTCTCCATTATTAATTAATTATAAATCATAGTAAAAAAACTAAAACTCCATAAAGAAAATTAGAAATATCGTATACATGAAGCAATTATGAACTACCTTCTAACAACACTGACTATATGTATTATCTGAAAAAAGCCATAATACTAAGAAAGACTTATATATTCAAAACAACAATAATTAATATAATACAAAAAGCCAACTACCTCTACCTGGTCTTTATTCCATGAGAGTCTATTCACAAGTTCACTATGATTTAACCCTAAGGAACCATTATCGGCACCGGCGGCGGCACCACCGTTGAGGGACGGCGGAGCGGCGGAGGCTAAGTAGCTCAACACTTGGTCATGATTCATGTGATCCTCAAAGTGTAGAAACCCCAATTCGTGATCATAAATGCCCCTTTTGCCTTGCATAATTTGAATGCTAAATAGTTGATGATGTTGGATGAAGAAGTTGTTCTAGCCTTTTTTGATCTTCCAAAGTGGACATCAGATATTATTGCCTGTTCAGGACAACGTGCGGGGCTTGCTTAATTATACATGTATATTTGGTGTGTATACGGTATAAAGAAAAAAAGTTTTTTGTTCTCATAACTTTTCTATAATTTGTTTTTTGTTCAAAAAAATTTAACTTTTTAATTTTGGTCATAACTATCTCGATTGTTCAATTTTGGTCTCATATTCGCCGAAAAACATAAAATTTTGTCTTTTTTTTGGTACACACAAGTTATGTGCCGGTTAAAATTGGGATATCCCGAGCTCGTAGTTGACGTGGACGTTAAAAATTCATTTTTTCCGGACTTGGGAGAAATTTTCATGTTCTTTCTAATTTTTTAGAAAAATGAACTTTTCTTTTAATTACAATCAGTGTCCACATCAGATTACGGGCTCGGAAACCCGCATTTTTAACCGATACGTGACTTGCGCGTGACTGAAAATGATAAAATTTTCTATTTTTCGATAAAAATGGAACCAAAATTGGACAATTGGGATAGTTAGGGGACCAAAATATGATAGTTAAATTTTTTGGGACAAAAAAATGGATTACTGAAAAAGTTATGGAAAAAAAAAAAAATCTCATACGATATATATGAATTACCTCAAAAAAGAATTAAAAAAATATATATATCTAAACTTTATTCTTTTTCAGAAATATATACCTAGGGCAAAACTTGAGTAAAAAGTAGAATAGCTCAAGTTGTTAGAACACCACTACTTATATCATGAAGTCATGAGTTCGATCGAGTACCATTTGCCCAATAAAAAAAAAGGACAAAACTTTAGTACATTTAGTGAAGTGTAGAATTAATTAGTTTATTTAATTTTCCTAGCACTCCCCCTCACTGGACTCAATTTTCTTTGAGGAGGCCCATCGAGTGTATAATTTAATATGGGTGGAGTTGCTTTCAACGGGAATCTAATCCAAAACGTGGGTGTGAGCTTTGAGCATCGCGTGAACAATTTAATATGGGTGGAGTTGTTTTTTAGCGGGGATCGAACCCCAAAACATGGCGTGAGCAGAAGGCTCGATCTCATATGAAAAAAATTACGCCTCATCTAAAAGTCCGAACTTATAAAAAATATACCCGATTTTAGTCTACAGTTTACAAGCTTAACAGTCTAGAATCATTCTCGGTTTAATGAGCGAATCATTTAAAAAAAATCTAGAAGATGGCCCTTTGCATTAAACCAACTCAACAATCTAACTTTTAGCTCATCAACAATTTTATCAACCAAAAAATCAATACCAGTAAAGATCAATGTATTTTTTTCCTTTTTATAACAATCACACAACGCCAAATCAATATGTTTTTCTTAGTAAATCCTCACAAATATTTAATGACAATTATTTTTGTTAGAACCAAGTTATATTGAAAAAAATTGTAGTCAAATTTTGTTTTCTTGTAATGTCTGATGATCATGAATACAAAAATGTAAATAATAACAATAAATTGATAGAATTGATTATAATTGGGACAAATGAAAAGGGAATTGGTGACTATTATTTTAGTACGTGAGAGTAATTTATTGTGCTGGTCAATTTTTTCTTTATTTTTTTGGAAATCCTTCGGACAATCTAATGATGAATACAAAATTCAAAATAACAATAGATTGATGGACTAAAATTGAAGTATATTTTGTTGAATTCCATGCAACAACACATATAGAGCATACGCTTGGGCTGGATTATTTGCTTCATAGTCATGGATCCACTTTTACACGTATGGTTTTTGGGCTCGATTTTGCACCATATATATACACACACTTTCATTATGATAATTGATCAAGGCTGATGGTGTTGAAAGAGGCCTGGTTAGTCTATATCTTTTAATTTATTTATTTTTTGGGTAATGTTATACAATTTATATTTATTTAAAGGAAGGGCTTAAAAGAATACAGTCTGAATTTTATTCGGTCCTGAAATCAATGTTAGTTGGTGAAGTACTGGAAATTTTGAAAAACAAAATAACTAATCCGGGAATTAATTTAATTTGGCTGATGTTAAAAAGGTGGAATGGATCTTGTGGTTGCTTGAAAAGAGATCTCAGAGTAGATTTAAGAATATTAAATATAAAATTGGATATGTGTATGTTTGGTTCAGGTAGGTGAGATTATTGGCAGGTTTGAGAAGGAAAAAATTTCAGTTTGAAAGGTACATTATCTGCCCAAGTTAAGAATTATTTTGTGTTTTGCTCCATTGTAATGATTATGCTTTCATGATTGATTGCTTTTAATCCTCATGTGTTGTCTATTCATCTTGCTTTGTAAATTGAGATGTTTAACTTGATGGTTACTCATTAACTACCAACTCATTGGATCATTATGATAGATAGATGCTGATTTTCAGCAACAATTATACATTCACTGCTCTGCTATCATTGTTCTGAATTTTGATTTAATGTTACTTGAGCAATGAATTGAGGATAAAACACAATTAACTCCTTAGCTGCGATCAATTCTTGAGATGGGTCAGTCCATACAGAGCCCCCACTAGTGACGGTGGGTTTTGGTCCCCCGAATTAGTCGGCCTCTATGCCGGATACTTGAGTTATAAAAAAAATTGAGGATAAGACGTAATAACTTTAGAACCAATTATGTCTCTAATGTTTTATTTTTATCTTCATAACATTTGATTCTTGATTAGTTGAGCCATCTATCAAACAAGTCCATGCATGAACATAGTTATCTTTGTTTGGTTGAATGATAACATTAATAAGTAAGAAAAAATAAGACTACTATTCACCACTTTATAAATTGGAATGCAAAAAATCATCATCGGTTTACACTTGTGAATTTGCAATTCAACTGAACATTACTTGCCTTGTCATATTTCCTTTTTCAATTCCATATCATCAGCCAGCATGGATATTTTGATATCATAGTCATTTTTATCACTTTTCATTTGATAATTGGAGATCTTTTTATTCTTTCCCCTCTGAGGAATTGTAAATTCCAAAAAGCCCTTCTTCGATGGACTTTTTGAGTACATTGTTTCGGGACCTGTTGTTGCCATGATTTGGGATGGTAAGAATGCTGTAACTACCGGTAGGAAGACCGTCCGTCTCAGCTCCTGGGACCATCCGTGGTGATTATGCCATTGATATTGATAGGTCAGATTTCCACTTTCGTTTCCCAATGTTTAACGTTACGTAGAATATATGATGGGGGTCGTTGGACATACAGGAACGTCGTTCATGGTTGAGAGTGCAAGGAAGGAGATTGCTCTTTGGTTCCCAGAAGAACTTGCAGAATGGAAGAGCAGCCTTAACCCTTGGATCTACGAGTGAATCTCATCATTTTTATTATGTTTTGAATTTTGACTTCATGTTGAGATTATACAACAATTGGCTCTGAGTGTGATGCTATTACAGCTTTAAGACATCAAGTGTGTGTTATGTTATTTTCCAAAATATCTGCTTCTCATCAAGCTATCAACGCCGAGTTGAATGGCTGAAAATGGACACAATATTATTCTATTTTAGGAATATCAGCATATACATATACTCCAAGCCCAAATGGGGAAAATCACCATTTTGTACATTGGGAGAGCCCCAGATGAATAATGTGGAAATGATGATCCAGATAAGTTGGCAGTGGAACAATGGTGTCTACGCCTACCTATTCGTCTACCGCGTGAGAAGGCTATACGAGGGCAAGTCTTCTAGGCATGTTATGTCTTGGAGAAGCTCGCTCTCCAGTTGGCGACGGGTAGCTTTCATCACAGTCTAACCACCAAAAACAGAGACATGGATGTTTAAGTTAAAATGAATGTTTTATCAGAAGCTTAAAGTAAAGAGTTAAAACAGAAAAGCAGCATGATAGCAACATTTGAATCTCCCGCACTTGAGACTGAATGTGTGATTAAATGACTCTACACTGTCAAACTGGTGAAAACTTACATTGAAATCCATGTAAGAAGCACGCATTTCAAGCCACTGTTGGTCCATTAGCTTGAACGTGATACAATATAGAAGGTCAAATGCTGATTCGTTTTCTGTCCAGCAAACGAATAAATGAATTTTCCAATAAGCAGAGCAAGAAGAAAACTAAAGAACAAAATATTTTTTTAAAAAATAACGAGATTATTTTTATTATTATTATTATTTTATTTTATTTTATTTTGAGACAGAACATCTCAAAACACAAACGAAGAACAGATATCAGGAAGGCCATCCACACGAGATTATTGTTATTATGATGGGCATAATAAGCACATCAATTATTCCTCATCAAACCAATATCTTTTGCCTTCTTTTTTTCCCTCAACCAAGTAGAATGTGGGGTTCTCTCAGAAGGTGGTAGTGAAGAATAAAGCATTGCCTGCAAGAAATTTCAAGAAGGATGCTCCTACAAGCGTTCGGGGCTTTACTGCATGAGGCAAAAGAAGAGGTGTGAACAAAGAACAACAGCAAGCACTTATTTCACATATTTCCATGGCTAATCAATAATAACTATTCATTTTTCAGTATAATATTGTCTCTGCATGGACAACAGTGCCAAGCCAAAAATTATATTGCCTACATTTTAGCATTTACTCATTCACATTGCTGACAAGAACATCAGAGATCAGATTAAATAATTTGTACAACCAGTATTTGGAGTTATTATAGTGTAGCAAAGATCATTCCAATACAGCATATTGCTAAGGGATAACAGTCAATATAAGAAATTTCTTCATTCTAATATTATATGCATCAAGACCGAAAATAAAGAAAAACATTTTCAACGACCCTGCCAATCATAACTTCAGGAGAATTCAAGACACGGAAAGAAGTAGCAACCAAACCTGATTAGACTCAATAACTGTAGCAATTAAAAGTGAAATTGTTGATTCAGTTATGATTCTGGCTCTAGCACACAAACATCAGATAAAACGGCACAATGGAGACTCCAACTACCTCCTATTGAACAAATTATTTACCAAAAATAGTTGGAGGAACGAGGATTCAGATCAATTTAGCAAGAAAGGAAGAAAAAAATCAACAAATAACCTGCTTCAAGATCAAGCATCTGAATAAGCATGAATGTGATGTTCACCCCAGCAACAGCAAATGGGTACTCCCACAAAGCTCGGTCACCTTCCTGCTTGTAAAGAAGATCCTGGAAAGATTTCTACAGAAAAGCATTCTAGGGTTAAGATTTTCCTCGTATGGATGAAATCATGAAACAAAGGCTAAGATTAAATGAGCAAAAATAGGACGAAATCCTAGCATTGAAGTTGGGCTCATATAGGTCAACAAGTAAATGTCAAATCCAATAAAATCAATGCACCAAGTGTGATCATTGCTGGATATGTACACCAGAGTCCAACTAGGAGCACAAAAGACATTAGAGCCTAGGAGAAAAAAAGGAATCATTCATATGTATGAAGAAAATACATTTTTGAACTTTTGTATTCCTGAAATCACAAGTATCCAGATGGAAGCAAATCTCTCACTAAATAAATCTAGAGATCAGACCAAGAAATTGATTGATACTTCCATTCATGGTAAAAGACATCCTTAGTCAATATTACTGCAACCTAAGACCAATTGTGAGTTGGAAACAACACATGAAATAGAAGAAAACAACATGCGAGCAAGTTCAAGGGACTATTTGAATTTGAATTTGAATTTTATGAATTATCAGTCTATAGCTGAATATAGAGGAGGCTGTAAACAATGCTGTGTGGAAACAAAATATAACACTCTCGATTTTTATTTTTATTTTAAATATAAAAAAAATGGTTATGTGGAAAGTGGAAACTAACCCAACCATTGTCTGACATCATGAAGCACAAATACGAAAAAAATGAGGTTATTTGTCAAGTTATACAAAAAGGTTCTGCCGCAACAACATAGCATAAAAGCAGTAATCAAAACCAAAAGAAACAATACTAGAGAGTATAACCAATTTTGAGACTTATGGATAGGGATTTGTACATCATCAAACACAAAAAAGCTTGTCCGAACATGCATATAAATAAATGTGTGTCTCGAAGAGGAAGCAGAGAGATGGAGGCAACAGAGTGATCATACCGGGAAGTTCCTTGCAAAGTACAACAAATTCTCCAGTGATATAAAACCTCCACCCCTATAACAATATGCCTTATGTCAGTTTTATGGGCAAAAAGTTAAGTCAAATATTCCAAAAGAATGAGAAAAAGATGAGAATGTTATACCGAAAATCAGTTGATGGATCTTTTCCCTGCCAGCCCATTTCCTTCCACTGATCGGATATTAAACCAAGGAGTTCCTTCCCAGGAAAGGCAGCATGCCATAAAGCCCACAAAGCTTCCTACCAAATGCAGAGGGAAAAAATAATAAATAATGAGACACTCTCATATATATACTGTTGATAACACTAGTAGCTTTATAAACTATACCTGATGTTCAGGAGCAGAACTATCATAAGGAACATCTAACCGATTCTGTAGTTTCTCTAAACATTCTTCCTGACACATTAAATGGTATAAGCATCAGTATGCATACATGAAACAACGAGCAATCTATAAAGAGAATATTCGACTTTTGGGGAAACGGAACTAAATCAAACAAGTAATAATCAGTTAATTGCCAGACAATTTTTTTAACATATAGTGATTAGTGACCCTATGTAAATGACGAAGTGGAATAGCTCAGCGGTTAGAACACACCTATGCCTATGCCATGGGGGTTCGAAGTCACCATTTACCGATCAAAAAAAAAAAAAATTTAACCCTATGTAAATTAAAAAATGACTTTTTTTTTAATTAAAACTGAATTTTCAAATTTTACTATACTCTCTGGATGAATTTAGTTGACTACCCAAATAATTTTCCCACAATCCCACCTAAGGAGCCTGCAATTGAAATTTTTCATTACATTACAATATCCATACTACTATAGCAAAATGAATCAAATCCAAAAATTCATTTGAAATAATTTGAAAGGAATACAAAAAAAGCAACTGATATTTTTGTAAGCTATGTAGAAGACAACTTTGGTCTCCTTTATGGCCAGACAAGTAATTCGGCTCTTACAAAAGGGGAGAGAAACAAAAAAAAAGAAGGTGATGCCCATCAAGACTTCCAACAACCAGAGCACAGTCTGTGTATAATTAGACTACTTCATGCAATCATAGCATGAGAATATTACTTAACTTCAACAACAAGAGAACTAATTGTGTACAATTAGACTAATTAATGCAATCACAACATGAGAATGTCACTGAAAGCTAAAAATTTAAGTGCAGTTTCCTAAAAAAATGCTTATTTGCTTTGTTGCAGAAATCTATGAAGAAGTGAAGTGGATAAACAATCTCAGTATAGGAGATGAGAACCGCATTTAACTATCCAAGCAAAAAAAAAAATTTAACCCAGCACAATATTACCTGTGCAGTTGTCAAATCAAATGATAGTCGTGTATCACTATCTCTTCTCCCATGGGCACAAACGCATGAAAGTCCTTTACCAAGCCATGCAGCTGATCCCGCGACAACCTCCGCTGTAACAAAAAGAAATTATTTATTAATGTTTAGAAAATAAAAAAAAGCTGTACTCTTTTGAGAAAACTGCAACAACTAACAAATATAGCCACGCTATCTTGCCTACGCTTTTCTGTATTTCTATTGCAGATAACTTCTAAGGGGTGAAGGTGATCAAAAACCTCAATCACATACGGTCCTTTTACCTTTTTAAATCTATGAAAATGACAACAATGGTTATGTGTACAGTTCACAGAGAACTGTTAATCTATCTATACTACTAAAAACGCTAGATAATGGAGCTACAGAAATAAGACAAAGAAAGTATCACTTCATCAGATCCTATTTCGCAGATTAAAGTCTTTAAATTGAGTAAAATGAAAACGTAGTGTATCAAATTTCATGAAACCAAGACATTGCCATATACCGTAATCTATTTTGGATAAAGCCCAAATTCAATAACTTAAATAGTATGTTTCAAAAAACAACTTAGTAGTAAACTTGTAAAGTTTCCATATGTAATAGTCAACAGAAAACCAACCAAAAGAAGAAAACTAACCAAAAATCTCAAAGCAAGTAGCCATAAGTTGACGTAATTATTTTTCAATTCACAGATCCAGATTCTCCACAACAATCACCGCACATTCGAACATATAACCAACACATCTAAAGATTATTAAAGATATGCACACTCTCACAGAGATAAGAAAGCAGATGAAAACGGTGATAATAATGAATTACTGATTTTAGGTGAAAAAAAAAAAAAAAAAGCTAGAGAGAGAAAAAAACCAAAAACACGGATTGAAAAATTGAAAAAAAATAGTAAGAGGATCGAAATGCGAATATACCAGAAGTAGAATGGCAAGCACTTCCACGATCGAGCCCGTGCGACACTCGCCTGACCGCCACAAATGATTCTCCGCCGCCGCCGCCGCCTCTATCATCCATACCCTAACTATTACTTTTTTTTTTTTTTGACAGGTACCCTAACTATTACTTTACTATACCGTATACAGCCGATCAAATTCCTTTATTTATTTAGGTTTTCGAAAATTCAAATCCGAACTCAAAAACGCGGTTAACTCTCACAAGCGTTTCTTAATTCGATTTATTCGCCGAAGTTAGGGATCGAAAATTCGAATCTGGAGAAACTGAAGCGAAATGTGGAATGAATCTAACTCAACGTCGCCGTTTCTTATCAAGAAACGGTAGATTGCGTCGTCAGGGTTTCAAGATCCGCCACATATCACCTCATGAGAACACCTCGAAATTATGATTCTAGCGTGAAATCATATGTATGTCCATTATTATTATTATTATATATATTGAAGAATGAATTGATCACATATGTGTACATATAGATGGATATTGGCCCCCATTATTTATATACATATATTGGAAGAATACTGGTAGTTTATTTGTGTATCTAAAAATGGAGTCGAGAACAAAGCCGAGTGTTTCGTGCTAAAAGTTGATGCAGCGTATAATGATACCACTACGAAGTATGCTATAGGTTTCTGTATCTATGAACCGGACGGCTACCTTGGGCCGCAGGTTTTCATAAGATCAACCCTCCGGGGTCGTTTATGGCAACTGAATTAATGGCTATCATAGATGGTGTTTCCTTCTGGTTGAATAGAATAAGGGGACCCATCATGATTTTTTCGGACTCCACTGATGCAGTAAAAGCGATTACATCTGACTCTACTTACAAAGGCCATGAAGAAAATCTGATTGAGAGGGCACGCGCCCTAATCAAGAACACCTCAGTGAAAGGTGTTTGATTTTGTCCACGGTCTCATAACTCAGCGGTGCACAATTTAGCAAAGTTGGCTACTAAATCTCCCCTCCCTCAAGCTTGGGTGGGCGATGATATTCCAATACACATTATATCTCTTGCTCAAGATCCACACATCCTGTAATCTTGTTTTGAGCTACTCAAAAAAAAATGAAGTAGAGTTTGTGCTGATGCAGTTCTGTTGAGTTTCGGTGGCCTGCTTGATGGACCATCTTTTTGATGGATGATGATCTTGATAATTATTCCTTTTTCTGTTTTGTTTTGACCTTTTCAGTTTATTGATTTAAATTTTAATTTAGTTATAATTATAATATATTAAATTTTAAAAAAAATAGAACCTAAATGTTACTAAAAATATCATTCTTTTGAATTTTCTAAAACAAAATTATCAGTTTACGGTTTAAAGATTTTTATTTTATCAATTCATGACTAAATATTAAAATTATGTTTGGCATAGTATAGTTCATAGTTTTATTTATTAATTTACATAATTATTTTTTTGTTCTCACTTATGTGAAATGAGTAAGTCATCAGTGCACAACTCAAGTGCATTTTTAAAACGTGCAACTTGTATATATTGAAACATGAAATTTATTCGGTGTAAAATAAGTTGAACGTTTCAATGCAAACAAATTTAATATTTCAGAAAAATAAATTGCACATTTTAAAAATGCACTTGAATTGCACGGTGCACTTGATGCGTTACTTCGTCATGTAAAATTAATATATCTTTTATTTTCTAGAATCATGATTTATAAAAAGGATTTATTGAATAATTAGAATTAATAGAATGTCAAATATGGTTTTTTTAAATATGTGAGCCCTTAATTTTAAACTGCAGGTCCGAAATTAAGGCCCCAATTACTATATCTCGCCCTACATTTATCCAAAATTTAATTACACAATTATATATTAAAGTGTGCCTTATTATTTAATAAACAAGACTGGTGTAACTAACATACTTTTTCAATGTAATTAATTGCTGAATTTGAGTTGGGCCAAATTAGTCGCCGTGGAATTCCCTCTTCATTACCCTTGATCTAGTCTAGGACTCTAGGTACAATGGAATATTTAGGGTTGAAATTTCACCGCGTTCTACTGTTCATGTTCTGAAATACTCATGGGAAAAGTTAATTGTCTTGAGAACATAATTTATAATTTTGTATAATAGTATCATAATTACATAAATATGTAAAATAATATAACCAAAGCACATATTTGAAAGGAAAAAAAAAACATCACATTTTCACTCAACGTGGCCACTGTACGTATTGTTTCACAAGTGTTTTTAGTTTTTGACGAAAAAAACAAAGATTTTGTCAATATAATCGGGTTCTACTTTTTAGATAGAAATAATATAACCCATACTCTCGAAAAAGAAAAAAAAATACTATATGAATGAACCAAAGAAGACCCTGAAGTCAATAGACAAGATACTTATGGAAAAAAGAAAAACAAACACGAAGATTATGTAAAATAGAAGATTAAGAATAACGGCTCCACAATAAAAGATAGTCTTACAATAAGATCAACTATAATTTAGGAACACGATAATTTAATATTTTATAAATAATAAATATTAATTTATGTTAGTTTTTGAACCAAGACTATCACACAAAATTTTGCCTATGAAATATGCATAGGGAAATATTAGATGTTTTATTACTTTGTTGCATAAAGATATAACAGCTGATATTTTATTTTTCTTAAAATTGCGGGAGGAAAATACCTAAAACTTATAAAAACTTATCCCCAATGAATGGGATTAAACACCAAATACATACTAATTAGAAAGTAAAAGAAAATAAATTTAATCCGGTGACAGGAATATGAAGCACTCGTTCACAGAAAAGAAGGCAATTTTCTCACATGGGATGTTGTCAAATATGGACCATAACCATTTTATCGTGTGTTGAGAGAGACCCCACCAAATTTTGACCCTACACGTGAACTTGCAACTTTTAGAAAAGATAGCACATATGATACACTTCAATATTTATTTATTAATTAATCAAAAAAAATATTAATTAATGAATGAATACGATCAATATGGGTATAACTTCTATCAATCATCTCATACAAAAAGTTATTTTATTTTCCCTTGTTTAAGTAGATATTTTTTTGATAAGTCGATATCCAAAGTGAGGGATCGGTAATTTGAATCGAAGCTCATCGTTCATTAGTGGAGGCAACTTCTGTTTAAAAGTTTAAATTTTATATGAACTAATTCATCCCTTGTTTAAGTAGATATTACATCCATTGCTTTCGGGTTTTTTTCTATGGTTCATGTATAAAACAAAAAATACTTAAGAAATCAAAACATATATCTTTTTTTAAGTCATTAATATATTGTAATCGATGGTACATCGAATTTGTCACTTTCAAGTCATAAAGAAGTCTTTTGTGAATTATTTCAAGATAACGAAATATAATATAACTTAGAAATGATGCTTTAGCATCTTTTAAAGGGAGAGTGTGATTTTGCGAAACGTCTCACCGTAAGACCGTGTTACACAATTTTTTTTTCTTTTAGATCTATACATAGTGTGTGTATCTATATATATAGTGAATATTTAATAATAAATGTAAAACACTAGGCCGAACTTAACGTCGACGTAACCTTGATACCAATGTCTATTAATAGGGTAGCAATAGCATGAAGAATCATCATACATGCAGAATTGAAATTTCCTAGAATAAAAGTTAGAACCCCACAATTCTAAATTAGAGGACTGATTTTGTGCTCAAAGGGAAGTACTTAGAAAAGCATAAAAGCAAAAGAAAAGGCTTAATTTAGGTAAAGGCAATATGTAATCTAGGGACTCTTTCGGGATCTAGATAAATGAATTTTAAAATATAGTGGAATTTAAAATTTTAATAAACAATAATGGATGTATTTAAATACATGTCAATCAATGTGCAAGAGAATGTGATGTTGTAGTTGTATTACTATCTTCATTATTAGTAATTATCTGTTTAGTTTATTCATTCATACAAATTGATGATTTATTAAAATTGGATTCTAAAATCACAAAATAGAACATAGCCTACATGATTTTGACCTACCACATATTCAATTTTCAAATCTCAAATTAAACATAGCCTATATGATTTTCATCTGCCCCCATATTCCATGTGGCCCATTATTACTTTTTTAACTTTTCATTTTTCCTAATTTTAGAACTTTTTGCATTTTGTATTGTGAAATTTTTAATTGAAAATATTCAATTGTAAATTTCTTATGCACCAACTTTACGTGCAATCAATGCACAACTATTATTTTTTAATGAAAATAAAAATAAACTATTATGGTCTATTGTTTAGTGAAAAGAAAGACCAACTAATATTGTTTATTTAAATTAATATCACTGCCTAATATTTCATTATCTTACATAAAAATTTATCTTTCGTCTCAAATTCCTATATTCTCATCCTAGTTTTACCCTTGGTCTCAAAACCTATCTTCTCCCTAGTTTTTCACTGTTGAGAGATGCATGTCTAATTTAGAGTAGTATTATATTAATTTAACCTTATTTTTGAAGTAAGTTACCTTAGAAACCACAGTCCATTTACAAAACAAAACACTACACACTACAATCTCCAATTTTGCTCATTGATCGCAAAAATGTTCTTCCTAGTTTCCCCCTCTCTCTCCTACCATTTATTGGTGAAGTTAAAATGTGATTTGGAATTTGACATTCCCAAAATTAATATTATGAACAATATTCTAACTCAGAACAAGTTTCAAACAAAACGACACATTATCAAACTTCAAATATAATAAACTTTCATTTTAAAAATAAAAAATCTAAAATAATTAGATAATTAGTTCACAACATAATAAAAAAAACTTAACATATAAATTTAAGTGATACATAACAATTTAATTCACACATAGTTCATTGAACCCAATCAAAGTCACAAAAGGAAAAAAATCAAAGATACAAGCAAAGATACAAATAAAACCAGAAAAATCAACATCATATCATTACTAGTCACCTGTATTATTTTCAACTTCATTTGGTCATTCCTTATACAAATGGTCATCTTTAAATTCATAAAAGTGCATATACTTTTATTATAACTAATTTCTATTAACCCCAAATTTTACTAGGCAGAGGAAGCAGTTAATTGTGACTAAAATTAAGGCATCAAGTTAAGAGGAACCAATCAAATATGGGCCCGGGCTGGCCAAACTTTATGTGGGCCGAGTCCTATAATGCTACAACTTGATCTTGTCTGGTAAAATAGTGGGGGCCCTTTCTATCAACTTAAATTTATGGAATACTAGTGTAGAACACATTTTACACGGGATTTTAAATAAATTAATTTTTTTAAGTTATATTATATTTTTTTATGGACTTAGTTAATATAAATTTTAACATTTGTCATTTTGTATGACAATTAATAAATAATATTTTAATATAATTTAGTATTATAAGATAAAAATATAAATTAATATAGATGTAATTAGTTTGTATAATAATTAATCATTAAATCAAAACACGTATAATGAAAATTTATGGAATATGTCTGGTTCCACAGTATTTATCTTTTGGTTTCCAGAGTACTAATTGATACACTCATTGAGATTTTTTAATTATCATATTGCTATTTTTTTTAATTTTCATGTGGACATGTAGTTTTAATATTTGAAGCCATCTATTAATAATATATGTATGTGCAACACGAATTTCCACTAATTTCTTGAATATGTTGCAACATGTGCAATGCTGAAAATCCTTCTTTTTTTTTTTTTTTTTTTCCTTTTTTAAAAGCTACTGAAAATCTGGAATTGAACGTAAATATATGCATTCACATTGTAAAGAGAATGATAGAAAACTAACCTTTTGACATTGTTAAGGCAGGTATCGCTGATCCTTTCTTTAAGTATCAATTAATCAACCTGCAAATATGAACCAAAGATTATTTAAATCATGAAACTGAAATGGTTAGCATATAATTTGATAATTGGTATAACTAATAGTTGACAGCCATGCCTGCCTTGATCCTCCAAACCATTGCGTAATTCAGTTCATGAATGACATTCTTCAAATCAAATCCTGGACCCGGAGTCGCAGAGCATCAGAACAAAAAAACATTACACTAGAATTGAAGGAAACTAGGAAAAATAAAATCAAGTAAGATCCAAGAAATCAGTAAAATATATAACTGACACCCAAGCTATATAACATTATAATCTAATGCAAAATAAATTTCATTATAGTTGCAGAGTGTTAAGGCCATCTCCAGCAGTGCGCTGGAGTGGCGTATTACTCTATTTTTCATCTCAAATGGTGCATCAATGTTTGCGCCACAATAGAATTAAACAACTGTTCATGGTGAAAGTGTGTTGAATGTGGCGCATGTCAAAGCTGCGCTACTTTTTTTTTTCTTATTTATTTTAATTGGATTTATGTGATGGATATATTATTAGATTATTATTTATATATGTGATAACTTAGAATAATTATGGATAACTTAGAATAGTTTATGTGATGACATATATAATTAAATTATTATTTTTACTTAATATTAAAAATCAATTATTATTGTATTCAATTAATGAAAAATAAATTAATATTATAGTTAATAACTATTAGATAAAAGCATACAATCATTAAAAAAATAACATACAACTAATATATATTCTAGTATTCAGAAAGATCACTTTCAGATCCTCCAAGATCTGGAAATTGTCCAAACATATCATACACGCTACTACTAGTGTTTGTTATGTGTGTTTGCCTCCTTTTCTGCATTATTACTTGTTGTTCAAACATCAATGACGTACGACGTTCAGGATCCTCAATGGAGTTTGGATTGATATTCATAATTTTGTCATCTCTCACCTGTTGACGAATTCTATTTTTTTCTTGGTCTGCTTCAAGTTTTTTCTGTAGCATATTCATATCGCGGTCCCATTTTTCAACTGAACTTTCAAGTATACAAATACATTATAAATATTAGAAATACATTAATTTATATTAGAAATAAGTATAGAAATACATTATAAATATAGATAATTATATATAACATAAAAAAATCAAAAATAAAGAATCTTTATAGAATATTTCATTTTAGTGCAAAAAGTAATGCAAACTGCTGGAGATTTTATGTTGGCTCTAAAATAGAGTAGTACTGAATTGGCTCTAGAGTAGAGATGGTCTAAGGGCCAACTTACAGAGAGATAATGTCAAAAGAGTATTGACATCTGCCCTACTATAGATTGGTTATTGGAACAACTTAGGAATAACACAGAAGTCCGTCTCAAAATAATACAATGGCTATTCTCAGTCGATAATAGCACTAAATTCGTCAAATCTTTGGCCAAATAGCTTCAATAATAGATAACATTGAGGTCGAATTAAATCCAACAAAATTCGTACATGTGCGGCATGAAGAAGGATATATTTATAATTGGGATTAAATTTTTTGCAGCCCAATAATTTTGGACCGATTTGAAATTGGTCATTCAGTTACCACATTAATTCTCCTTTATTTTTTATTAGCCACGTATGTATTTTTTATTTTCATTATTAATTTATTTTTATTCAGTTACCAACGGGTCGGATTTATGATCGGGGCCCACATGGGTCGGGTTTTATGGGTCATGATTTAACGGGTCGGGTTCAATAAATGGGTCTTTTAAAAAATCCCAAATTCAATGAATCAGCTCCAAAAAATTACATTTGTGAACAGGGATGTAAAAACTACCAGAAATACAGATGTAAATTTCCAAGAGCTATGAACACAGAACATTGTTTCATATCAAATTCGGGTTTCAAATCACAGGAATCCATTGGAATTAAGAAAACTATAATTGAACGCAAATGCCAAAAATTTCATTGCAGACCCACAAAAGCCTAAACATATCAACACTACCCAAAGAAAACTTCCACTTTGCAGAGCCATAAAAGCCTTAATTGCTCGTCTTCCCAAATGCAGGAATGTAAGGCCCGATTCGCGAAAAACCCGTCCGAGTCGTCACTTTCGGGCTCAATCGCTTTCACGGATTTGACCTCCGATTCCGCCGACGCGGCCGTCGCAGGCGCCGCCGCCTATTTGGACCTCGAGGTTTTGCATTTTTTAGTGTCGATGCTTTTGCCCTCGGCCAAAGTCGGCAAATATTCGAAGCTTGGCGTCGGCAATGGCGTGGAGGGGCTTGTACTTGCCGAACTCGCCTCCCATGTGGGAGCTCCAAGGATTTTATGGATCTGGGTTTTAGTGGGGGCACCAAGGGTTTTATGGATCTGGGTCGGGGGTGCATTTAAATTGGGGAGGAGCAGCCCCGTTTGGTAGGTTCGGCGTGGCGGCGGAGGGCAACGCTCCGATGGCGGCGGCAAGAATGAGGGGCGATGGAAAGTGGGCATCGCCTGTGGGTCTACTAAGGGTAGGGGTGATGAGAGTGGAGTGAATCCATTTTCTGAAATTCATTTTATAGGGTTAAACCTGACCCGTTAAACCCGACCCAGGTGTATCAATATATTATTAAAAAAAATTAAGACCGACCCGAATCCAACCCGGTAACTGACCCAACCGAAAACCCATTTGAATTAAGTGATTAAATATAAATGAAAAATAAAATTATAAATTACACACGTGGCGTCCAAGAAATAAAAGAGAATAAAAATTAATTGTCAAGTGTACTTTAACCGGTTGACTAACCTAATTGACCGGTTTTCAGGGCTAAAATAAAAAAAAGTTAAAACATACAGGAGGTATATCATAATGTGGTAACTGAAGAACCAATTTCAAATCGGCTCAAAGTTATTGGATTACAAAAAATTTAATCCCTTTATAACGAGATAAAACTTAAAAAACAGACGCAATAAAGCAAGTTTTATGTAGACCAAGAAAATATATAACAAAATGTAAGTAAGACAAGTTCCTGGCAAAGGATAATAAGACATAAGCAATATGCAGAAACAAGGACCATGACTCTTGAAGTGCTTGGTTGCATGGTCACTATATATACAGATCAAAATGGCAAGCATAAATACATCCATGATTGTTTCCAAATTATGCAAAAGACAGTAGTAACTGTAGAACACTTGGAATTCATATAAACACAATGTTGGCACAGGACCAATCAACAAAATTTTGAAAGAGTTTCAACTTAGCAGCAAGATACATACAAAACACGACAAAAGCTTAAAGCGCTGTATAGAATAATTATCCTCATGAGTATTTCTCACAAGTAAAAAGATGATGTAAATGATGTCATCTGTTAAAAAAAATGTAATTAGAAAGTAAATATGACACATCTTTTAATTTGATCAACAAACTAATCAAACAAAAAAATGAACATAAATTAATGATGACAGACGAATGGGCAACATTGAGCATTATTGGGAAAAGAAATTAAAAAGAACTTACCGGCAAAATTAACATGAAAAGGATAGTGACACCATCAAATAGCAAACTTCCACACAAAAAAGTTTATCGAATAAAAGATGTCATCTTAGTACCTACAAAGACTTAATTCTGTAAATGGCTGCACATGCTGCACCATTTATTCATACCCTATGTTAACTGGATAGCCATGGCAGTAAGAGTGCAATTCTCACTTACAAGTTTTCCAGTCTAAGCTAGAGTTAACTTTATGGGTGCATTCACTGCTATATTCATTTAGTTGACTTGAAAGTCACTTTTGCATCTCTCGTCATGAATTGAAAGTACACTTGAATCTGCAAGACTGCAACATCAATATGATTTTTTTAAAAAAAACCTATTTTTATTTAATTTTTTTAAACGCATAAATCGCAACACTACATGTTCAAAGTCAATTCTGCGATATCCATGATAAGAAAATAGCTCCCACTAAACGACTAACAAGATGTGCCTACAGCACACAAAGTTAACAAAGGATCCATGTGTCGCCAATAAGATTGAAATCATACATACCAAGTAACAATGGGAAGCACTCGTATCTATTGAGTTATATCTATGTGAATATCTATAAATCAAATAAATAAAGTATCTTGTGTGTGCTCTTGTTCTCAATCCAATAACCAAGCTTAAGAACCAGCCAATTCCTGAGTTTGAGAACTTATCAAATATAGTAGTTATTGCACAATTTCACTGTGCTAAATAACGTTAATCATGACACCCTAAAGTCAATGTTATCTCAATAAAACATAGAATGATCTCATCAAACAGACAATAAATTATTTGAATAACTACCGGTAC